>CM021106.1:603175318-603371658 GCA_007115665.2 Sequoiadendron giganteum | reverse complement strand
GGAAAACGTGAATGCCCATTGTATAGAGCGTCCTGGCCTCCTGCACTGTTTCTTCCCTCAGAAGATTCAGTGTCATCCTCTTGAAATGAGGGCAGCAATTCATTCACCAAGCTCCCAAATAAGTCATCAAACGAGAAAACACCCTGCTTGCAAAAATAAAAAGGAATAAAAATAGCAACCATATGTTTCCGTTACTCATCAAAGCAACAAAATACTCGAGTTATTTTTAAAGTTTAAACAAAAAGGGTTCCCATAATGCACCAGTATCATATATCCATTTCTCGGCATTAACCATGCGGATCATTTATTTATTCACAACAACCCATCTCTCATGACTGGCAAATTCATGATAACATATAGGTTCCACTTCTCAAAAATTCATTAGAAACCTCATCCTATATTTTTTATCCCAACAAAAGTTGAGAACAAGCCCCCAAGATAATGGTTTCACAACTTGATCCATGCATCTCAGAAATAACTCTCATTATAGAATGGAAAACTTAAATTTTTCCAATATCTGACAAAGATATGTTATCCATGATGTCTGATTACCTTGAAATCTTCAATATCTAGAATAGGTGGGAGGGAGCTAACTGATGAAGGTGTTGTAGTCTTTCCTGTTTTCCCTGTCTTAACTCCATTGATTCTTTCCTGCATCTGTACCACAGCAGAATGCAACTTAAGATGGAAATGCTCGCATCAATCATAAATATACATGTCATTCAAAATTATGTTTATATAAAAATGGATGAGTCATTCCAGTTGCACGGAATTATGCTTTGAGAGAAAAAGTCTTACTTTACAATGGGTTAAGGCTACCTTGTCCTCCTGTCTAAAATAAGTCTTCCTAACTGTTGATGTCAACAAGGATTTGAGATAAAATTCAGCAAAATTTCTCCTTCAAGTAGTCTGCAGAGAGCAATTTGGTACTTAGCACATTTTATAGATGAACCAGTGAAGGCCTGATGCTACA
Source organism: Sequoiadendron giganteum (assembly GCA_007115665.2). NCBI lineage: Eukaryota > Viridiplantae > Streptophyta > Pinopsida > Cupressales > Cupressaceae > Sequoiadendron > Sequoiadendron giganteum. Next base: position 603,370,685 of record CM021106.1, on the reverse strand, counting down.
TTTGAAGTTAAGTTTGAAATGCTGATTATGAAGACTTAATCCAAAAGAATTTAATATCAATAATAGTAATAGTTTTAAACTGATGCCACCAAAGAGTTCCATTTATGGTGCCCTTGGTGATAGCTTTTCAGCTGTACACACCCAGCATTGATAATTCCATCTCTGCTTTCATATGATCAATGATTTTTGATGTTCAAGAATGTGTGTGTGTGTGATGAGATATTTTAATTTCAATCCTCTATTTTGCTAAAATAACACTTCAGAGTGCATGTTGACATCAACCTAGAATGTCAAGAATGTTTTAAATATGCTTTGAAAGTAGTGTACTCTCCTCCCCAGCAATGTGAAAAAACGTAGAAAAATCAAAATGAATATTCATATAAAATTTAATATTATAATGTAAAGTGTAAACACATAAGCATATCCTTCAATTCTACAGGCCAATTATATTATCTTACTTCATGTGCTTCTCTGATCAAATGCAATACTTGCTAAACTCCAAATGGTGAGCCTGAGGGAAGACATAAACGTTTAGACTAAGTGGCCAGTCTCAAAATCAGGAAGATAAACTCAACAGAAATCAATAAATCTAATGTAGATGCAGCATTTCAAGATCAGACAACTACTAGCAACTACTCTAAGCTAGTTCCAAAGATCATGAGATAGGATGGCTTAGAAAGGATATTGAGTCTCCTCAGTCAATGCCAGCTATACATCATGAACAAAATTGAATTAATTAACCCTGGTGCAAAAGCCACTTAATTTGCAAATGTTAATTTCCTTCCTTTTCAATTGAGATGAGTTTGTGTGGTAAATCAATAGGCCATTCAGAAATTACCAAGGTTCAAAATCCTGAAGAATATGTTAATTTGTAACATATAGTTATCTTTAGCCCCAATGGACAAACTCATGTGGTAAATCAATTAGCCTTTAAGCAAAGTCCTAAGTTCAAATGCCTGAAAGACATGTTGATTTGTGATGTTACGTAATGTGTTACATCCAATTCGCAGTGCTCACAGACTTCATGAGATAAATGTCAGCAGAGAAACCCAAGTTATAAAATGATTTTATTCAGCAGAGCCCCAGGTTCAAATCCCTCACTAACATGTTAATGTGTAACATGGAGTACCATATCACATCCTATTTACAATATGTCAAATCACAACGGAGGAGCTCAAGCTGTAAATCAATTGATCTTTCTGCAAAGCCCCAAGTTCAAATCCTCGAAAGGCATGTTAATATGTAATATTGAATAAAATATGATATCCAATTCTAGGTGTGGCATACCTCAATAGATCTACATTAACAGATGGGCTCAAACTGCAAATTAATTGGCCTTTTAGCAATGCCCTGTGTTCGAATTCCTGAACATGTTAATGTGGAAAGTGAGTAATGTGTTGCATCCAATTCGCCACAGTGCCACATACCTCAATGGACGAGCTCTGCACAAAACTCAATAGAGAAGGCTGGCATCTGAGTCCAAGATAAGCTTTGGTTGCTAATTGAAAAATGTGCAATTCACCAATCAGAAAGGCAAGGAAAAATGAAAAAAATTCCCCGTATGAATCGTATTTATATATACCAGCCCTAAGCCATCCATCCAACAAGCTAATCAAACGGGCAGCAAGCAGCCATTATTTCATCCAGATCTGCTCATAGTCAACTCTTAATTTTGAAATCTTAACTCAAAATAACGTATATTGCAATCAAATTCGCAAATGAATATCCAAGTTTTAAATGCCGCTGAATCTTTGACCGATTGGATTATTCAATTTTAAGCACAACAGTCCCTGTAATGAAATGGGTATGCAAGTTCTAAGCATCCAAAGCCTCTTGATCGGCCGTGATATCAAACATGAACTCAACAGATCCTTCATGAAATAGGTGCCAAATTCTCGATACCAGTAACCTTTAAATCAGTTAGTGATCAAATTTTGAATCTTTCATTCCATGTAATTTAATGGGTGTTTTAAAATTTTCATTACAGAGAGGAAGGCGGAGCAATTTTGGTTTAAAACATGTACATACAAATTTCTCTGAAGAAAAACATAAATTTAAAAGAGAAGAACAAAAGTTGTACCATGAAGAGGGTGAATTTGGGAAATCTTATGGGTCAAAAAACCCTAGAAAGTCCTCGGCTGCACCTGATTTGTTATTTTACTTTGTTGTCTAAGCTGATGGCGATGTTCCTGTGCAGTGCTTCCTGTACAATAGAAATCAAAAGGACATAAAAGTTGTAAAAATATAAATTAGATAATATTTTTTTAAAACAATGCATCTTTAAGAATTTTGAATTTGTTAGCCATTTCCCAAACCGTCCTTCGATGTTCCCAAATTCAAGTGGTGGATCGCCCCCAAACAATAGCTAAGATGGGATAGTTTTGGTGTTGAACAAGTGACACAATGCGTCGAGTTAATATGGTTAATATGGTTTAAATTTGTAAAAAGAATTGTTAGAGTTTTGTATTGAGTGACGAGAATCAATGGTTTTGAAGAGTATACGATGCGAGAAGCAAATATAACTAGAACTTGTTGGAACAATTGTATATTGAAATGAAATGAAATGAAAGATTTTAATTACATCTACGAGGCCACAACAACCTATGGGACCCAGGAACAGCACAAGACTGCCACCAAAAAAGGGGGGACCCTAAACAATTTGAGTTATTCGCTCGAGGTCAACCCTACGATGGTGAATTTTGATGATGTAGTTTGTTGATTTGGCCAACCTTTCCTCCTCAAACAAGGTATTTAAATTATCAACTTGTAAGGTGTCCGCATAGCTAACCCAAATATCATTATATGCAGAGCACTCCATAGCAAAATGTCATTCTGTCTCCACCAATCCCATGTCGCAAAATCGACAAAAAAAATTTTCCCACTCTTCTTTAAGAACCAACCATCTGCCCGTTTCACATCTAAGACGATGTGAGCTAGTCTGGAGCTGAGCTATCAACATCTTTGCTCTCCATTTAATATTCGTTCCTATATAGACCTTTTTTTCATGGTCCCCCTTGGGGTTAAATTCTTTGATATAGTAGTCTTTCTTTCGTCCTAATTGTTTTGTCCATATAGCATTTTTGAATTTTTGCTTCACATATTTTTTTGTTTCTTCATTTGTACTTGGACAATCTTGCATTTTCACACCCCACTTTTCCATCCACTTCTTGTTTTGTTTCATCCAAGTATTCTTTCTTCTGACTAGCTTTTCTTCTACAATCAATTAATAATATAAATCGTTAAGTAATATAAATAATTTTTTTGTATAAAAGTAATTTAAGAAAATTGATTTAGTGTGAAGGTGGAGAGTTTGTTTGTGAAGGTGGTAATAGGGAATTAGGCAAAGCGATTGTCATATTGTAAGAAACAAAGAAAAGCATATTTAAAAAACTATTTAATAAACATATTTCTTTGTTAACATATTAATCGTTTTCATTAGATATTAACATATAAAAAATCAAAATATTAGTTATAAGTAGAAAATTTAAAATCATTTTTAAAAATGGAGATATTAAAAATATAAAAGTATTTTAGTTTATTTTATATGCAAGACTTAAAATAAATATATTAATAATAGACTGAAAATTTAAAAAGCATTGAAAGAAATGAAGATATAAAAAATATAAAAATATTTTATTTTATTTTATGTACAAGACATATAAAATACAAATATTAATAATAAGTTTAAAAAATATAAATATTAGTAACAAGTTAAAAATTGGAAAGTATTTTATCTTTTTTAATACCATAATATTATGTTCAATTAATAGTAATATTTTTGAATATTTTAACCATGTCTATTTTTTTTATATCTCTAAATTAAATTCATTTAGTTAAATAAACTAATTATTAATAATTTTATTTATCGTGAATTTAGAAAAGAACATATGCCAATGAAAATAGGTCATAAAAAGCAAAGTTCATGGGAATCACAACTTTATAGTTAAACTGGAGATTTAAATATTAATTACTTGTTTTACAAATATTAATCCACTTTCATTATTGAGAACTCGCGTCAAAAACAATACGTTGAGGCTAGTGGTATGGAGCAATCCCAATACCTCGTAATGTGTAAATGGTGAAGAGGTGTAAATGGGAATGCTTCTTTATGCCTTGTTGCACTGCATAGCTTCCAGACGTTGACTAAGTGCATAGATAGTGAGAATGGCAAGGGTGTTATATTTAACGTGTGAGAATATAGACTGGAAACAAATTTGTCCTTTGATTAATGCATAAGAATGTGGTCTGCAAAAAATCGATCAAAAAAAAGAATGTGGTCTACAAATTCCGTGAGGAACGTTGAGGCAGAGAGAAGTGTTTTATTGTTTAGAAGACAGAGGACATTTGCAGAAGAACAACTGAATTTTGGAGAATTTCATGGAGGTGAGTTGTTATTGCTTTGTAAAGTATCAGAAATTGAATGTAGAAGAACTTTCACTATTTGGTAAAACCTAATTTACAAATCATACCAAAGTAACTGCAATAACAACTCACATGCATATGGTATGTATGTCATAAACATAAAATAGTAAAAGGCAATAAATAAGCGACATATGGAAAACTAAATGGTCTAGGCAAGGTCTTGTCAACTGTGAATGCATCAAATGCATTGACTATGGATTGATTGCAACAATTTTTCATTTTACTTATTGATTTTGTCATGTGCTTTTGTGTTTTATGCTTATGATTAACATATTATGTGTAATTGGTTTTGGTGGCTTTTTTAAATTGTCCTCGTAACAGGAACCATTTTTTGGAATTGGAGTAGAGACAAAGACCTATAGAGCTGCAGACACATTTGATTCTTGAAGTAGAGACTAGGAGGTCATAGTATTGGATTTTTTTCTTGTTTGTTTCCAATGAAGTTTGATTCTTCAAATGTCTGTGGAAATTATGTGAATTGTTTGAATTAGTTTAATTTTTTCCCATAAGCAAGTGACCTTTGCAATCGTTTGATTGCAATAATGTTGCAGTTAGAGATGTGCATAATTGCAGTTGGGACAATTTGCACACAATGACTGAATTTTTGCAAAATATATAATGTCTTCCTAATTTCCTAATTTACTTTAACAAAAAAGAATAGTAGGCCTACTCCAACGAATAGAGAAAGAGATAAATTGTTTGTTATCTCTTATTTGTAAATGAAAACATTGCAATAGTAACTTGTTCCTTGGCTTGAACTGCTCTATGTCATATGTAATCTACTGTAGTCATTTGTACAATTAGAATTTATAACAAACGATGCTTGTAGTCGCAGTGATACTGATACGAGGGCAAGGGTTGCTACTCAAGTGACTTTGTAGAACGAATACAATTGCAATCATTGACTTTTCTTTTGACACTAAAATTGTTTTAAGCAAATCTAGAGAATAGAAAGACCGTGTCGCTGAGGGACTAGGCACTGTTGCAATCAGGGCAGGTCACTATTGGAATTTTATGATGTGCATTGGATATGGGACCTCTGTCGATCAATTTATAGTTATTGCATTAAATGACTTCACAATTGACAAGACCTTGTTCAAAGTATTCAGTTTTGTGTTTCAAAATTATCATTTTCTTATTGTGTATAAATTCCAAAGGAAACAATTACACATATCCAACATTGTAACCTTTGTCCAAAAAAACATTGTTGCACACGTGAAATTGGTCAAAATGTTTACTAATGTATGAGCATAATAGGATGGGGACATTTCTCCTATGTTTGTAAGAAAGAGCAACAAAACCAGTAAAAAAAGGCATAGTAATTAATAAAAAGTTTATTGTAGGAGCTAACAACATATTTAATAACAGATAACAAAGTCTTGGTAAGTTATAAGAATTGATTTGCAAAATCTTGTTCATAGGATTTATAGATTCAACTGAATATCATCACACGTTTACATGTAAGAGTCATACTATTCTCAGGATTGATGCATCTTGTTCATCTATATAATATGTGCAGGACGTGAAAGCATACACAAGCATTCTCATTTAGTAATGGTGCCTTTGATTAACAACAACATATCATGTTTGTCAACAGACTTTTGGGTCTTGTTGTCTCATACATATTGCATGCACTGATTAAATATTTGTCATAATACATAATGTCTCCCTATTTTTCAAATTTACTTAAACGAAAATGAATAATAGACCTACTCCAACCAATAGAAAAAGAGATAAATTATAATTTTCAAACTCAGAAAATATGTCCTTAAATCCCAACCATAGGAAAAAGACAAAAATATTTTAAACAATTCAATTTCATTGATCAAGCAACTATTTCAACAACAAATTCAACAAATGCAATAGTAAACATGCCTATTGCATTTGCTATGTTTTGTTATAAAGTGGATGTTATTACTTAGTGATTTACCATAGAAACTAAGTGGGAAAGTAGCTCAAAGAGAACTCAATCAAGTATGAATTGAATCTTTTATGTCTGAAATCTATCATTCATCTCTTTTTTCTATTGCATGGAGCAGGTCTGCTACTCTTCTTTGTGTAAGCAAATAAGAAAAATAGAAACACAATATAAAATTTGTCAAATAAATTTTATTGCCCAACCAAGTATGTCAAATTGAAATGCAATAATTGTAATAGCAACTTGCCTTTTAAAAACATGTATGTTTTATATTGCTAATATATTGCATAGTAAAAGAGTGTAATACCGAAGTTTAATCCATTTAAACTGGAGCATAAGAAAATAAAGTATTGTCTAACATATAAAGGAAAAAGATGTCGACTATAAAATAAAAGTAGCAAGAAGTTTTAAGTCACAAAACATGAGATATAATGATATAGGTGAAAGAGCCAAGAACAAAAGCATAACAAAAAAGAGAAGTGCGAGTTGATGCAATGGCAGGTAACCTTTCACTTGCTTTTGTTTCTTCATCACCTACAATGTCATTATTATGGTTAGTACGAAAGCAATTATTTTGTTATAATTGTAAACATTTTTTTGGAAATTGAAGAGCAAGAGAAGTATTTGTATCGGTAGTGTTTTTTACCTCGCTGTGGCATACACTGTTTATTCAATATGGCAAATGGCCTCTGTGATGACATTGTTTTGATTGAGGGTGAAATGGCCTTTGGTGACAAAGTCCCATGATGCAAATATAACTGTTGATTTGTCCTTGATATAGTTTTCATATTTCATGTCTTGAAGGGAAGGCAAGAGTTGTTGTACAACATTGCTTTGGATTAAACAATGGACTATTTGCTTGCCATTTGTTATGATGATAGCTTTAGGATGAAGTGAGTATATGTAGCTCACTTCCTTGTCACATTGGTTGGAATGAGTAGTTTCCTGTTGGAGCATGTTGTAAGAGTTGAATTTATATTTGCAATTGAGGCAAAAAGCTTCAAATGGATTTGAAAGTGTGTTCGCTACTTTTAATGTGCCTGAAACCTTAAACATATGAACATAGATAGTTAGAAGGGGCGGTTTAAAAAAAATTAAAATGAAAGTGCAAAAATATTTTTAAAAAGTCACCTTAAATGTTGATTGCAGTAAAGCAACTAACTTATCCAATGTTCTCTTGTTATTCAATTTGCAAATAAATGTTGATCAACCCATGTGGAACATGTTCTTTTGATCAATGTTTTTTAGGATATTCTTGAAAAAAGAAGTTGGGGTTTTGTTCCTATTTAGCAATTCCTCTATTTGCAAGCATTGTTGTTCATGAGATGGGAGTAGTTGTAGCTGCATGGCAATGAGAAAGTTAGTCTTTGTTGCAAAGAAATTTTATTAAAGACCACTATGCTATAAAAAAATGTTAAAATGGATTAGTGGCATATGTTGGGAAGACATTTGTACCTGTGCTCTGTCATATTTTGATATGCCATCTTTGATATCAATTGCATATTGGTTGCCTACTTTCTTAGCACCAACAACCAAAGCACCTATTGTTCCAATTGGATATTGATTTGTGGTTGCTAGTAGTTGGTTGATAGTTGTATCTGGAATGAAGTAGTGGTCCATAGAAAAGTGAGGCATGCTTTCAACTGTGCTTGTGTTTGTCAATATCAATATGCAATCATAGTCTCCTTTGTCATAATCTGTTCTAGGTGCAATTTGGAAACTTGATATTAAAACTCTCAATCCTGGAACTATTTTGTGCTCGTGTTCTTGCACAAGGTATCCACTAGTATTCATTATAATTGTCATTTATGCTTTAAGATCTATGAGATCTGCATGTAGTACTTCACGTGTTCTATTGACTTTGTCCAATGCTGCTTTGTGGACAACAAGGACATCACCTTGGAATGTGTCACCAATTTTTTTGCATTTAACTCTTGAATTGATATGGTCTTTTTTACTTTTTTTCTACAAACACTAAGAGAAATGTAAATTTTATATTTGGACAATGCAAGAATGCATGTGATAGGAAAACAGGATAATTTGTTTATCGTTTGCTTGTGTCTTCTTCCATGTCTTCTGCTTGTTGTTGTGGTCTTTTTGTTTGATCCATGATTTGCCTACAAGGTAGTGATATAGTATTGGAGAATCCATTGGAGAATGTATTACTGATATATGCTTGTGTATGTTGTAATGTTGAACTGATTCAATGGGAAAGGTAGAATTTTAGGAAAATGGGAAAGTGATCAGTCCAATATGCCTTTGATATGTAAATATTGCACACTTGTGATTGAATTTGACCAAATATGGTCAATGAGCAGCTTGTGTAGACTATGTGATTTGTTTAACAAAAAATGATTTTTTTTAGTTTGCATAAAATTTTGGAGTGCTCTTTTGCTTTTGTTTTCTAAACACATGTCAATATTAAAGTCACCTACAATGTACAATTTGTTTTTTGTATCTGTGTATGCAATTACAGCTTGAAGAATTATGATTATTTCTTGTATGGGAGTAGTGGGCCTTGCATAAATATTACACAAATTAAGTTCATTGGTGTGTTCTAGTATTGTGATTGTGATGGCTTCAATATTTGTGGAGTTGTGTTCTTTTGCTTTTGATACGAACAAATTTTTTTGGTAAATGATGTTATGTCATGTATCATATTCATATCAAAGGTATTAAAATATTGTGATAATATATTAGGTTGTAAGATATGCATGTGTACTTCTTGTAAACACAAAATGTCAGATTGCATTGTGTCATAGTCATTGGCAATGTCGTGTGTATGTGGATTTAATGTATGAGTGTTTAGTGTGCATAAAAGCATTTGTGGTGTATCTTGTGGACATGTAGTTTGAATATCAAGTTGCCACTGTGCAATTGACTGGAGGCGATCCATTTCTACACGTATCTTGTCCTTAACTTTAAAGTTTTTTTGTGGTTAAAGGTTTTAGCAGGAATAATGAGTCTATTGTCTTTGTTTGTGATAGTGTTGTATAAGTTAAACCATGTTGTCTTATGCCTATTGGGGGTGATCCCACAATACTGAGACACTGAATTGATTTTTTCTAACTAAATATTCACTTTCGGGCACCTATAGCGGCTAAATCGTGAGGAATTTGAAGATGATGCAAACCAGTGATTTGTGACATTTTGTCTATAGATTCTAAATATATTTTTTCAATTTTTTTGGAATCAAATTGCACTATTTTTCCATCTCTTTCAAAAACTAGTTTTTCTTAGTAAACACCATTTTTAAGGAGTGATGCTCACCATATATACAACATAAATTTTTTTCCATGAAGGATAAAATTCTTTTCTTTTTTTTAATTTAGATTTGTAACTACGATATCTAGCACTTTCATTTGGTTTCATAGTGTTTTATTGAATATTTTTTCCTTAATCAAGTTTCAAGGTCAAACTAATTACAATTCAGACATAAGCGGACTGTATACAACATAACTTTTTTTGTATGTATCGAATTTTTTTTTTTTTGTTGGATCAAGGATTTCAATATCTAGTGCACTGATATTTTTCAAACAAAAAAAATTGATAATCTGCTATTTTTCCACATGTGCAGATAGAGAGCTTGATTTTCAGTAAAAAAACCTACATTCACAAGAAATAAAAAATAAATATAATAATAAAATTGAATTTATTTAAAATTATACTTTTTGGGAAGCTTACAATAAGGACTACATACTTACCAAAAAAAAAATTTAAATGAATTCATTTGATCCCCCAAAAGGTAAACCAAAAGTGGTTTTTATCAACATTTTGATAGGTGTAAAGGAGACTCGATTATAGGCATGGTTTAAAACTAGCGGGGTTCTATCCAAGGGGGTTTTATCTAAGGTGGTTTGATCAAACCCTCTTCAATTGGAATCCTTAAAATGGAACTTTTTAAGGCTTAAATCATTATATTTTCTAAAAATATGTGATTTCAGTAGAACTCAGAATCTCCTAGAAATTATAAACCAGCATTGTGGGATCACCCTTGGGTCAAACTCCAAAGCTTGCATTGTTATTCCTTGTGATCGATGGATGGCTCATACACATGCTAGTTGTATTGGAAATCATTTTCTAATTGTAATTTTCTTGTTTGTTGAATTTTTTTGTATGGCTCTAGCAAAGCGCAATATAGGAACCCATTCCTTGTCAATGGGATCAGTGTAGTATTGTGCTAGTTTTATGCGTTGTTGTTGTCTAATTGTTGGATTGATAAATTTGAGCCAAACAACATCAATGTCATTATGTGTTGTATATGCTTTAAATATTCCGTCGAAACTGTTGACTAGGCCATCTTGTGTATTACAGTTTCTTGCATAGATTTCAACAAGGATATTTGTTTCAAGTATATTTGAGATGAAAGAGTGGTTGTATGACTATAAAGCCGTATTGCATTATAGTTTTCTTCATGCTCATTTATTACATTTAGCACTATCATCTGACTGGAAATGACTAATAGCATTTTATGGTTGTGCGATCAACTTTCCTATAGAACAATTATGGAAGTGTTGGATTGAAAGGTGTAGGATGGAAGAAAATTTGGTTAAAATATCCTATGTCATCATTTGTTTGTGTATAGGTGTGAATTTTCACCCCTAACGCAAATTCCCCTTTACCCCATTACACTTTAGAAAACTTAAGACGGAGGCTTAATTCCACTTAAGCCTGTCGTTCGCATTACACTTGGCACCCATTTTGTGTGTCGGTGGAGGCGTTTATGTCGGGGATGCCTATGCAACGCGCGAATGTCCATGCGGCACACTTACGTCCTTGGAAAATTCCTGCGGTTGGAGTTTGCGAAGACGTTACACTTCCTATTGAAATTCGAAGTATAATGCCTCCCTTCGGCTGGTCAACTCGAGTATGGCCGTTTTCATCTCCTTCCTTCATATTCTTCACTCTCTCATTCATTTAGGGAGTTTTGCAAGATCTTGAGTTCATCTCTTCACATTTTCTCCACTCTTTCAAGCATCCACAAGCTTTGTAGCAGCACTTCACACTCCATAGCAGTAATCTACCACTCTATCACTCTGATAGTGCGAGCGCAAGACAAACACTATTGCAGCAGAGGCTTGAGTTCCTCTCATTTTCTCCTCCACTAGCCTTGAGCGCTTTGGATGGAGGTGGTAAGCTCCTCTTATCTTCTTTATCATTTTGGTTGAGTAAGCACATACTATTTTGTAGTGTCTTTTGTTTACATAGCTTGTTTTGTCTTCTTTATCATATTATTCCTATCATTGCAAACTTGGTTGTCCATGGAGGTGGGAACACCAAAACGGGGGTCTGACTGAGGCAGACCCCTAAATAGTCCCCCAACATTTTCCCTCTTTATTGTGTGCAGGTGGAGAGATCTTGGAGCAAGCTAGCTAGAAGATTGTTGTGCGAAATCATCTTTGTCACCCTTGTGATAATCTATTTCTTTATCACATTCATCTTTATGTTTCACTCTTCTGAATCTTATTATGTCATTCTAGAAATTCTTAAACTAGGTTGATAGTCCCTTTTTTAGAGCTTAACCTTGCCTCTTTGGTTTTTTTGGCCGTACAAATTCCAGTGCACTTGTGAGATGCCAGTGCACCGCACTATCATCCTAGAACCACGCTTTTGTCCTCGGACAGAGAGCTACCTGAGATGTAGAGTTGACTCTACAGATTAACTTGCATAGTCTCCCTTCAACTCTCGGGTTTGTGGAGTGATCGAAGAACCTACAACTCTCACCACTTTCATCCCGCCTATCCTAACCTTCTTCCAAATTGAGGTAAGTTAGGACAACCATACTGCTCTTGGCCTTTCGTGACCTGGGGCCTTGCAGTGGTTGGTCCCCCTCTCTTACATTTTTGGTGAACCTAATGTGAATCGGTTTTGGTTCCATTTTGTGATACTAAACGTCCCTTTCCTCATGTCCTAGGAGTGTTGTAGGTGTGAGTGTTGTAGATGTCTCACCTTTCCTAAAGCCTATGGATATGGTTAATACTTTGGTTGTATCCACTGCAATTTTTTCCTCCTCTCCCTCAACCCTCCTTGTTGCGTCTGTGTGGAGTTCACCTCCTCCAATGAAAATGAAGGGAGAGTGTGGTCCCTCCAACAATGGAGGATGTAAGAGGAGTCCACCTTCTCCGAAAGGTGGCCCTGTGCTTACTTGTGTTGTCCTAGTGACAAAACTAGTTCTAGCCTCCCCTAAGTTTGTCACCGCTCCTGAGTCTCTCAGTGAGCCTAGCAGTGAACCTTGGGTGCAAATTCCTCCATCCAATGAGGTGAAACATGGCACTCTCGTCAAGTGCATGTTCAACTTGGTGGATGAAGTTTCGACCTTGTCAATGATCTTCGTGAAGTGGTTGACCTTAGACCCACAACAGTTGAGCGACGAAGACCTCATAGGTCCCTCTACCTTGGCCCTTGTTGCAGGAGGATCATAAGCTCCTCCCCTTAACATTACACCGTTGTAGGCTCGTCATCCTTCCCCCTATGATGATCTAGAGTGGGAAGCTGACAACCTCTTGGTCGACCAGTGTTAGGGGGAGACCCTCTTCTTGATCTTTAGATTAGATGTGTGTGTGTTTTGTGATGTGATTCCCTTGTGATCGTGCTATATGTGCTCGGATGACCCTCGTCACCCTTGTTGGTGCTTGGATATAGGCGTGGTTTTTGTGTTGTAAACCTTCCTCTATATGTATCACTATTCATTCATGTTTGTGATTGGCTTTTGACAAATTGGGGACGATGCAAAGCATTGGGAGTATTTAGGCCTCCTTCCATGTTGACACAATATTTTATTTTTACTTTGTCTTCTATGCATTCTTCTTGATTTGGTTGGGGATTGATGACCTTTCACCTCACACCACGGTTACCTACTATTTATAAATAAAGGCATATCTAACCTCGTGAAACCAAATCCCCCTGTGCCCTTTGTGTGTGTGTTTTTTGCTCCTCTACTTTTCTCTTTATCTTTCTCCCTTCTTTGCTTGAGTTGTCTCTCTTATGTGTGACAACACCACTTGTACACCACTTGGTTTTTAGAAAATGCATTTGTTGCCAGCAGATCTTTTCTCAAGAATCTTCACACACTTCTTTGTTGGAATTGCATTCTTGATTTGAAACCCTAACGGAACATGTTTCGTTCATCATGGGTTCGTAAAGAAAGGACTTGGGAACCTTCCTTCGAAGTGGGAACACTTTTGATCTTCCCCTCACGTGGGGGCATATCCATCCTTTCAAATTCCTTGATGATGAATTGATTCAAGAAGGAAGACGTTAGCTTTTGAACAGTGTGTCCCTTGAGTGGACCCCTCCTTTTCACGTTGGGTTCTTGAGGGACCCCTTCAAAAGTTTTCAACAAGTTCTATAGCATCTAGCTCGAGGGTAGCTCGACTAAGCCGGTTTCACATCTTCGTGTCTAGTTTGGGGGCAGTCTGACTAGACCTACTTCACATCCTTACATCTAGCTTGGGGTAAGCTCGACTAGACTTCACTTTTTTGAATAGCGTGTCCCTTGAGTAGACCCTCCTTCCTTTTGAAGGGTTCCTAAGGGACCCCTTTGAAAGAATCACAACTTAGCGATGGTCTACGTGACTATCCATTCATTGGCCTACGTGACCGCTTCCTGATGTGTTCTATTTGCGGGTAAACATGTCACCCTCTCCAACTCTGCAGAGTCCTCATTGCTCAATCTCCTTCATGTGAGATTTCTTGAAGGGTACCCCCCTTGCAGGACCGTGAGCCTATAAGGCACTTTTTTTCTTGAGATTTAAAGTTCTACGAAATTATGAAGTCATTTTCTTGCACTTTCGAGTTCACCAAACCGTGCTCTGCTTCCTCGTCAGGTTCAGGTATGCATCTCTTACCTTGTTACTTCTTACTACTCTACTTTACTGAAGCACTCATCAATACTCGTGCTCACTAAAGTGGGGGAAAAATGTATAGGTGTGAATTTGCACCCCTAACACAAATTCCCCTTTACCCCCTTATACTTTAGAAAACCTAAGGCGGAGGCTTAATTCCACTTAAGCCCGTCATTCGCATTACACTTGCACCCATTTTGTGTGTTAGTGGAGGCATTTCTATTGGGAACGCTTGTGTGGTGCACAGACATTTGCGCGGGTGTGCTTATGTCCCTGGAAAATTCTTGTAGTTGGAGTCTGTAGAGACGTTACAGTTCCTATTGAAATTCGAATTGTAACACCTCCCTTTGGTTGGCTGACTCGAATATGGACGTTTTCATCTCCTTCCTTCATATTCTTCACTCTCTCATTCATTTAGGGAGTTTTACAATATCTTGAGTTCATCTCTTCACATTTTCTCCACTCTTCCAAGCATCCACAAGCTTTTTAACATCACTTCACACTCCATAGCAACAATCTACCACTCTATCACTACAATAGTGCGAACGCAGGACAAACACCATTGCAGCAGAGGCTTGAGTTCCTCTCATTTTCTCTTCCACTAGCCTTGAGCGCTTTGGACGGAGGTGGTAAGATCCTCTGATATTCTACCATTTTGGTTGAGTAAGCACATACTATTTTGTAGTGTCTTTTGTTTACATAGCTTGTTTTCTCTTCTTTATCATATTATTCCTATCGTTGCAAACTTGGTTGTTTGTGGAGGTGGGAACACCAAAATGGGGGTCTGACTGAGGCAGATCCCTAAACAACCCCCCAACATTTTCCCTCTTTATTGTGTGCAGGTGGAGAGATCTTGGAGCAAGTTGGCTAGAAGAATGTTGTGCGAAATCATTTTCGTCATCCTTGCGGTAATCTATTTCCTTTATCACATTTGTCTTTATGTTTCACTCTTCTTAATATTATTCTGTCATTCTATAAATTCTTAAACTAGGCTGATAGTCCCTTTTTTAGAGCTTAACCTTGTCTCTTTGGTTTTTTGGTCGTACGGACACCAACACACCTGTGAGACACCAGTGCGTTGTGTTGTCATCCCAGAACTGCGCTTTTGTCCTCGAACAAAGAGCTACCTGAGACGCAGAGTTGACTCTAAAGATAAACTCGCCTAGTCTCCCTTCAAATCTTGGGTTTGCAGAGTGATCGAAGAACCTACAGTTCTCACCACTTTCATCCCGCCTATCCTAACCTTCCTTCAAATTGAGGTAAGATAGGGTAGCCATACTACTCTCGGCCTTTCGTGACCTGGGGCCTTGCAATGATTAGTCCCCCTCTCTTACAGTTTGTAAGCCTATTCATATTCTATTAAGGATTGCAATAAATTTTTCATCCTTTTGTCTCATAGTTGTGACCAATGAGTAGCATTTTAAATTGTCTTTCCAAAAATTGTAAGGCATCAATTCAATTACAGTGGGTTTATTCTCAAATATAATGGAGTCAAGGATAGGTTGCACTTGGTAGAGATCATTATAGAAGATAGTATCAAGGTTTCCAAAGTACATTGCAGGCATTTGCATTATGTGTCATAGTCGTCTATCAATGTAGGATAGAAACGTTGAGCCTACTTTTGAGATTTCATCTATAAGGAGTACTTGCAATTGATCATAGTGCTTGGACATAGTGTCTAGTGTTTCAAAAGCCAAGGGCAGAAAATTTGATATTTTAAATAGTATGTGAAATGTTGAATGTAATGTGACTCCACCTAGGTTGTAAGTTGCTTTACCTATATATGCAGTTAATAAGCCCTTTGGTTTGTCTAGATTGTTGTCAATAGACTTGCTATAAATGTGAATTAGAGCTTGGTATATGGATTTTGCAATGCAAGTATTTCCAGTTCCAACTCCACTAGTCAAGAACAAATGCAAAGGCTTGCCGATGTTATTCATCTTTTTCATTATAACATCTTTAACAATTGCTTGTTGTTATTTGTTCAAAATTTGCCTTAGTTTTTAGTATTTGTTGTTGTCAATTATCTATGGGTGTCTAGCAATTTCAAATGCATTGTGTGGCATTATATTTGGTTTTATGCATCCTATGTTTGGAAGATCTGTTTCAATGTCATTTTGTTCTGTTTTCCTAGCTTTTCTTGTTGTCAATGACTTATCATCGTTGCCATCATCAAGGGACTCAACATCTTTGAGTTCTTTTTCTATGTCACCCCATGCAAAACTCATGTTGCGAGTGGACTTTGCACGATTTTTTATAATGGTTTTTTCATGGTGGATGTATGCATGTTCCCATGAGTCAAACTTTTGTTTCAATGTACTCTCATTCATTATAAATGACACATAAAGCATTAATTTCTCTCTGTAATGATTCTCCATATCAAAGTGCTTGTTGAAGTTAATAAACCGTATTACACTTGGTTTAGTTTTTGGGTCAACTGTAGTTCAATTTTTATTGTAACTTGAAACGAATTATGTAAGACATATGTCTATCAATGTTTGAGGACATGTTAAATAATAGTCCACTATAGATTTTGATAGTATGTTCTCTGATTCATCTGGTTCATTGTTTAATTGTTTGATGGATTTTAGAATGAATGTACGGTCACTATTGGACCACGTGTCAATGAAAATGAATTTTCTTGAACTAAAGTTTAGTGGAAGCAATAAAACAATATGAGCAACTTGTTGTGCTGACATTTGTTGCAAGTTCAATAATGCATTTCCAAGTTTACCTATCATTTTTATTGCATCATATTCGCTTGCTGGTGGTCCTTATGTATTATTTTGAATGCATATGTCATTGACTTGTCTAATTTTGCAATGTAAGAGTTGTAATACATTGTTGCGGCTTATGCATTAAGCATGAACTAGGCATCTATATTGGTCTTCCAAAGGTGCGGTATTTTCCTTGCAAAACTGTTGTTCCTTATTTCTGATGGTTTTCTTTGTAAGAAAAGTGTTGGCTTGTTTAGTGTAGAGTTAAAAGGTGTTATATAATTAGTTCCAGTTATGTTTATGTCATTTAAAGGCATGTCTAAAGTGTATTATTTGTCATAGTTTTCTTTTTGCAATATCGAGTAAACGTTGACAACATTTGAAGTTATTGTTTGTCTTTTCCAATATTGGTGAAAATATTTGTCTTTTGCATCGATGGAAAAGGGAAATTGTATCTACAAAGTGTTTTCCTTGATCTCCTACATCTCTCTGTGTGGTGATTCCTTTGTAAACTAGCCAAGTCAGGTTGCAAATGATCGGTGCTATAAGTAATGTACTCGTCGACAAAAGCTATGGTGTCTATGTTGTTGTTTTTGTGTAGATTGGTGCATTTTTCACCCATGTCAGCATATGATCATGCTCATTTCCTCGATTTTGGAACTCAGTCACAAAAAAGTAATCAATAACATTTCCAAAGATAGAGTCATCTATAAGAATCAATTTTTTCATTGTGTTTATTCTATGTCTATATTACCATACACAAGTAATAGGATCCTTCTTGATTAGTTCAAATTTGTCAATGTTCATTTGAGCAATTGACTCTAGTTGTTTTTGACCTAATTGATGTTGATTGTGTAATTCTTGTAGCATTTTTATTAAAGGATCCCAATTTTGGTCAATGCTACTAAAAGTGAGGAAGAATGTCGGTGGTCCTAGCTGGTGTATCATTACAAAAACATTTTTCTTAAGTTGTGTGTAATCTAGAGATATTCTTATTCTTTTGAAGTCAACTTACCCAATATCTAATTTTAGAATTCTCTCAAGGTTTGGTTTGTGTTTCACATCCTTGGCAAGTAGCTTCCATCCTTTTAGTTGGCCCTTTCATATTCTTATGGACATTGTAGACAAGACTTGTCATATTAGTATCTTGATAGTTTTGAAAAATATGTTTGTCATGTGATATGCAAACTTTCTGTTTGATTGTAAAACTTCCCATTGTATAATTTTGTGGTATGTAATTTTTTTTAGAATGTCATCATCAGGTGGCTTGGCAAAGAATAATGTTGGTAAATTCATCTCCTCAATGTATTTGTCTCTAAAGATTTCAACTGGATAGTTTTATTTTGTAGGTGCAATTTCAATGATTTTGTCTTGCATGCTACATATACTTCTAGATTTAGTGAATCCATGGACCAAGGTTTCAGATGGTTTCTCATGTTCCATGTCACTATCTGACTCAGTTTCAATTGTCATAGGCCCAGTGTTCTCTTCAAGTTCATCATTGGTATACAAAAAATGTTTCCAATCTTTGTTTATCTGGACATTTTTCATTTTTTATAGTATCTTTTTTGACAATTGAGCCAAAGCTTCCATGAAAAGATTGGGTTGTACCATGCCTTTTTGAAATGCAGTTTTATATTCCAATCATCTTTTGAGTGAAACAAAAATTGCTTGTGTGTTTTTAGTTGATTATGGTAATGCTTTTTGTATAATTCTAATGTCAATAGGGACATTAATGATGAAACCTGTTAGACCTATTTGAGATCTTTTGTACCCTAGTTCCCATATTTGTGCAAATGCAATTATAAGTGACACAAGTTGTTCTTCTAGTTGGGAGAGAAGTTGGACATATAACAATGGTTTATTAGTTCGCATTTTGTGTGATACAACATACTTTGGCATGATGAATTGTTTTAGTGTGGAGTAGCATATACGGCATATGCAATTTGTCAATGCTATGGATCTTGACTGTACTAGTTCATAATATATTTCCTTTTGCTTGTCTTTGAATATTCTAGTATCTTTGCTAAAACACAACATTTGGAAAATTGTGCATGTATATTTTGGTGTATCTTGAATTGTTTTTTCATAAAGCTCTACTGCTGACATTTTTTTTGCCTTATTTCATCTCATAGGTATAGGTTGATTTTGTTTATTGTTATTTCGAATAAAGATATTAAGGTGCTACAGTCTTACAATAGGGTTATGATTGAGATACTTTTTTTTAATTGTATGAATGGAATTGCTTTTGTTATTGTCTAACTTTTGCTTTTTGTTGCCATTGGTAGTTTGGTATTGTGTATTGTTTCTAATGAGTTTTTAAAGTTGATTTAACCTTATTGGTTGTTGGCCATTTGGATTCTGTGGCTGAATTCTTAGAAGCGGTTCAAAATGTCCACTTTGAGGGGTTACATCATGGAACAGAATGGAATATGCTAGAAAACTGTGTACATTGTTAAAGTGCAAGTAATTTTTCCTTGATGTTGTTGACCAAACACATATTTGTATATTCGGCCATTTAGATATCCACTAAATACAAAATACATCTCCCCATAAGTTGATTTCATTGTTCCCGGCATCTAGTTTCACGAAAAGATGCATTCTACTACGTGTCCCAGTCATGCACTTTGTGCAATCTATACGAACTTTCAAGGTCTAGTGCAAGGTTGTATGATCTAATTGCATCTTTATCTCATTTTGCAAAGCAACTTAAGAAGTAATCTGTTGTTCCTCTTCGTAGCTCAACTAATGTATATTGATTGTTCAATAGTGCTTCTAACGATTCAAACAAGGAGTCTCCAACATTGTACTTAAATGTGCCTACTCTACATAGCCCGTTGTTTTTTAGTACATTGTCTATACTGTTGACTTGTGAGCACTCTGCATATTCATATTAATGAACGTCTATCATTTCTATATTTTGATATCTTGTTTCCATTCAAAATGCATACAATATTAGATTGTTAAAAATGCTAATTGGCATTAATACATATATATGCTAAATCTTACACACTTTGTACATAAATGCAGGACAACAAAGTTGATCTTTTTCCTAAACGTTATTTTTTCATTATAAACAAAAAAAGAACAATGATCTAAGAATCTGACCTTGTATTTTCTTGTTCAGCAATCGACTGTATTTGTAGCAATGTAGATTTTTGTCTCCTACTTAAATTGTAAGCAATGGTTCCTGTTACAGGGGCATATCAGATAAATGAGCATAGTTGATGGCATGTTATATGTAATTCATAAACATAAAGCAATCAATGTTGAATGAATATAATAAGCACTAGACTAATACTATTGCAATCGCTTGATTTGCATTCCATAAACTTAGTTGGCTGATCAAAATCTATTACTATGGTTTGAATAAGAAAATAGATAAAATAAAGGTAGAACAATTGAAACAAATGATAAAGTTTGACAAATATTTAAGCATTAAATACAAACTGTCTAAAGATTCAATTGATACTTGATTGAGTTTTGTAAATTAGGAAAATAGGGAGACATTATATATTCTTGCAGTCAATGCAAATTGTACAAGCTTCACCAGCGAGTTGCTGGATACTGAAACAATCAATACATGTTTAATGCATTAAATGCAAACTTTCACAAATGTGTTGAAGAGCTAGTAGGTGCATAAGCACTCAATGCATAGTTAATTCATGAAATCATGCATTCACTGCTATAATTCCAACCATCCCACTGCCAAAGCTTGTGCAATTTTAATCTAGTGATTAAATATCTACTGTGGAGGCATTGAATGCATAAACTACATGTTTATTGCTTGAATGGTGAGTAGCCTATCAATAAAGCTCACAAATTTTTTATTTAATGTTTGAATGTTTACATAAATTTATGATGTTGATCTATTTTTTTGCAAATTTTATCATTGTTTATGTGGTTCATGTTTATTAAAAAACATATTATATGTCATGGACTGTGTTGTTTGTTTGTGATACTTGATAGCAAGAAGTATTGCTTGGTGTTACAGGGAAAGTTGAATAGTTTCAGCAAGGTCTTGTGGACTGTGGGGGCATTGAATGCATTAACTATGTGTTTATTGCTTGAGTGGCTACTAGTGTACCAACAAAGCTCATAAAGCAAATTATTTGAGATGTGTTGGAGGGATGTTGGGTATAGAAGCAGTGAATGCATAGTTAATTCATGAAATTTGAGGCAAGAGATGGGTTTTATTTGTGCTTATTCGTGTTTGTTTATTGCTTGCTTAAAACCTTCTATGTTTTTAGCTCTCAGTTCTCCTCTGCAATATTTTCTATTCTCTATAGCGCTTGAATGTGGTAAGTGCGGCAAGCGAAATCCTCTACTATTGAGTGGCTCATTAGTGTGTTTTCGATAGTTGATAACTAGAAGTATCACTCGCTTCTATAGGGGGAACTGAATGGTTTGACCAAGGTCCTGGCAATTGTGGAGGCATCAAATGCATCAACTATGTGTTCATTGCTTGAGTGGCCATTAGTCTACCAGCAAAGCTCCCTAAGTTTATATTTAATGTCTAAATATTTGCAAAAATCTATCACAATGGCCTATTTTTTTGCAAATTTTATCATCAAGCAATTAATGCATTAAATGCAAATTTTGCAAGAAGTGTATGAGGGACGGAGGGTAAAAAAGTAGTAAATGCATAGTCAATTCATGAAATTCTAGAGGAATGCTAGATTTTATCTATGCCTATTCCCTTTGTTAATTGTTTGTTAGAAAGGTTCTATGTTTTTTAGCTTTGTGCACCCCCTTTCAATATTTGTTAGTCTATTTAACGCTCGAACATAGGAGAATCCATAGGAATAGCGTACTACTAGTGAGTGGTCCGCTTGTATATTTATGATACTTGATGGCTAGAAACATTGCTTGCTATTACAAGAGCAAACGTCACAAATGAGTATAGTGAATGACATATGCTATGTAACACATAAACATGGAACAGTTGAAGTGAAGTAGTAGGTGACTACTGCAACAAATGAGAGTGCTTAAATATTTGCAAAATATATAATGTCCTCCTATTTTTCATTATCAACTTTAACAAAAATGAATAATAGGCCTACTCCAACTAATAGAAAAGAAGATAAATTATTTATTACTTCTCAATTTCAAATGAAATCATTGCAATAGTAACGTACTCGTTGGCTTCAATTGTGTCATGCCATTTGTCATTTACTATACCTATTTGTACAATTAGGCCTTATAACAGCGAAGAATACTTCTAGTCACAACAGGATAGAATTATTGATATCAGGACAAGCACAACGACTTAGATGACTTTTTAAAATGAGTACAGTTGTAACAAGTTACTATTGCAATCATTGAATTCATTTTTGAAATAGTTGCTTGTCCAATGAAACTGTATCGCTTAAAATACTTTGTTCGTAGGCTAATGCCTATCAAAGCAATGAATTCAGAGTCAATGCATTGTATGCATGTACAAGGAACAAGAACTTGCTCAAAGATATAAAAGAGTATTGCTTTATCTAGCAACAAGAGACTAAGAGATATTGGGATTGGTTCCTATCACTAATACCAGCATATCATGTTTTTTTACGTGCTTGTCGATGTTGTTTCTTTGCTAAAAATGTTTAATGCATTGTTTTTTACGTGCTTGTCGATGTTGTTTCTTTGCTAATTTTTTTTAATGCATTTCCCATGTTATTTGTATTCAATACACCATTATTTTTTATCCGCCTGTCATACCATTTAATGCATTAAACATGCATTGACTGCTTGAGTATCTACCACCTCGCTGTCAAGGATGACATAATTTGCATTCCACAATTAAATATTTGCAAAATATATAATGTCCTTTTATTTTGCTAATTAACTTTAACAGAAATGAATAATAGGCCTACTCCAACCAATAAAACAAGTGCAACAAACAAGAATTAAGATAGGAAAAATTGAAAGCTTTGAGCAAGATCTTGCTAACTATGGAGGTATTCAATGCATTACCTATGTATTCATTGCTTGTGCAACCACTAGCCTATCGAAAAAGCTCACATAATTTGTATTTAATGTCTGGATGTTTGTAAAATGTTATCTTGCAGAATTTACATTTAATAGACAATTGATTCTGATCTAATAGTTAGACCATTTAATCCATTAAAGATGCATTGACTAACTCAATACCTACCACTATGTCGCCAAAGTTCACATAATTTGCTTGAGTGGCCACTTCTCTATTAGCAAAGCTCACAAAATTTGTATTTAATTCCTGAATATTTGCAAAAATATATCGCTGGTCTACTTTGTTACAAATTTGAGCAAATCATTAGATGTGCATTTGATATGGGCATCATTCGATTGTTATAATCTATGTATCATTCAATTATTTATGTGATAATTATGCTTTGTTTACTATGTTTCGATTGCAAATAGGAAGTTTGCATTAGTAACCTACCTTCTTATGGTTTCTTGGTTAGGTTTAGATTTTAGGGCATCTGTCCATTGAATAAATGTGTGCATATGTTGTCTACAAAGTTAATTCAACATCTTAAACCACAAGAACAACCAAAAAGTTCCTTGGTAAACATGATATACTCATGCTTACGGACGAAACCAATTACAATAGTTGATAAAGCAATATTCTGGTAAACTAAGGTTATAATTCTAAACAGGTGTAAACGAAAAGGCTTGTGTTAGAATCATGTAATAATGTTGACTTGATACAAATTTGTCCACCGGTTCATGCATTATAGTATAATCTGCAAATCCCAGAGAAGACATTTTCTAAATCAATTGTTATAGCTAAGTAAACTTGGAAGTCTATTATTAAATAGGTTGTAAGCCCTTCGAAAAAAGTTCTTATTAACTAGTGAAGCGTTTTTCATTGGTTTTGCTACCTTCTTTCTAAGAATTGGGGAAAATTGTTCACAGTTTTCTAATGAGACCTTTTAATAGTAGTAAATGCTTCTTGCCCTTGTCTTGATACAATCACCTCTATGCCATTGCAACTAGAAGTATTTCTTATTGCCAAAAGGCATAATCACACAAATAGACACAATAGATGACATATGCTATCTAACATATTAATAGGAACTAGTCAAAGCCAAGGATGTGGTCAGTATTGCAATGCTTTCATTTGTAATTAACAAAAAATGAACAAACGAGAATTAGCATAGGGAAAATTGAATGCTTTGACCAAAGTCTTGTCTACTGTAAAGGCATTCAATGCATTAACTATGCATCCATTGCTTGAGTGGCCAATAACTTATCAGTAAAGCTCGCAAAATTTGAATTTAATGTCTTAATGTTTACAAAAAAAATTCACACTGGTCTATTTTGTTCCAAATTTTAGCAAATTGTTGGATGTACATTTGATATTAACACGAGACATCAAACAATTGCAATAGCAACCTAGTCTGACTGCAACAGTAACTTACTTGTTGGTAAAAAGCCAAGGACATGAAATGCTTATTGGAAACAAACCATAGAAGAGGCCTTGAATTTCTACAAGCTATCATGTTTGCATTGTCTATTGTCATATTGCCATTCATGGCTTTTATCAATTTTTAAAAATCGGTTTAGTACAAATGTGAAAAGTTCATCAATCTAGTTAACAATCAGCAAGTGGGCAAATTGGATGTCATATTGCCAAAATCAAATGAGAGGATTCTCTAAAAAAATTATATTTTAAAATTACGGATTTTCTAGTAACAAAACATAGATGATGTAATAAATATTTTGTCCAAAACAACAATAAATTGTTGTAAAATAGCCCAGTATTAGCTTTCCAATGCTTTTGTACAATTTTATAGTTTACATTGCTTTTTTAGTTTTTAGAGAATCAAAGATTCAATGTATAATAACTCTGAGGATCAGTTCAAACAAATTCAAATGGATGTGATTACATTGTTTCTAAAGGACTTGAAGAAGTGAACTGTATCAAATAATCGTAATTGTAGACATGCAAAAGTAGGTGCACAACTACCAATTACTTCAAGATGTTAAGTTGACTTTGAAAATAATGTACACGTAGACACTAAAGCTAACTTAGGAAACAGAGTAAACTATAGTTAATACACAAGTAGTGGTAAATGGATAACGCAATCGACATATGCTATCCAGCTCATAAACATGAAACGGGTGAAACTAAGAAGTAGGCTACATATGCAATTGTTTCCTTTGGAATCTAAGCATAGTAAACAAATGAGAATTATAAAGGGGAAAATTGTATACTTTGGACAACGTCTTGCCAACCATGGAGGCATTTAATGTAAGAGCTATAGATTGATCAACAACCGTACCATATCCAATGTACATTTTACAATTACAATAATGACCTGCCCTGATTGCAATAGTAACTTGCCTATGAGCAAAATGCCAAGCGCATCGGGTGCATGACAATAGTAAAGCTAACACAATGTGCATTCAATTCTTAATTTTCTCATTTACAATTGTAATACTTACTTTCCCAATCAAATTTAATTGTCTTGTAGTAGGTCTACTATTCACTTTTGTTTAAGTAATTTAGGAGAATAGGACACTATATATTTTCACAAATATTTAATCATTGGATGCAAATTGCACAAGGAATGCACTAGGTCTATTATTGATATTCGTTTAAGAAAAATAGGAGAGTAGGAAGACACTATAAATTATGGGAAATATTTAACAAATGAATTGCATATCCCATTATTGCAATTATGCATATCTCTGATTCCAAAAGCAACTTTCTATAGAGCAAAAAAAAGTTTCATGTTAATAAAATAAAATGGCATGTCATACACTATACCCATTTGTCTCTTTGGGAAGTCAGATTCTTGAACCAATGTTCTCCTTTATTGTTCACAACTCTTCTAATACATAATTGTCAGACACATTGGAAGAATTAAATCTTATTGCAAACAAAGCGAGAGAATGATACAAGAATCTGACCTTGCAACTTATTGTTGAAGAACCAAGTCTAATTGCACCAATATAGATCTTTTTCCTACACTTCAATTGCAACCAATGGTTCTTGTTACAGGTAAAATTCAAACAAATGAGAAAAGTCCATGACATAGAACATGCTATTCATAAACATGAAACATAGGAGCACAAAATAAATTTTGCCAAATATTCAAGAATTAAATCCAAACTGTATGAGCTTTATCACTAAATATGGGCTCAACGCGTTTTAATTTTCTCATTTTGCATTTGTAATAATCACTTGGCCAATCAAATTTGATTCTTTTGCAGTAGGTCTACCAATAATTCTAGTTTTAGAAAATTAGCAAAATATGGGAAGATTATATACTTGGGATTCATGGACATATTTTTCATGTTTGAAAACCATGATTTATCTCTTTTGCTATTGATTGAAGCAGGTCTACCATTCATTTTTGTTTAAGTAAATTAGGAAAATAGGACATTATATTTCTTGACAAATATTTAATCACTGATGAAAATTGCACAAGCTTTGCCAGTGGACTCCTTGGCACTATAATAGTGAATGCATCATGCACTAGGTCTATTATTGATTTTCATTTAAGAAAATTAGGACACTAGGAAGACATTATAGATTTCACAAATATTTAACCAATGAACTGCATATCCCATGATTACAATTGTGCATATTTATGTTTGCAAAAGCAACATGCCTATCAACAAAAAATAGTTTCATGCCAAATGTTTAAGAATTAAATCCAAACTATATGAGCTTTGTCACTAGAAATTTTCTCATTGCACTTGATACACAACCCTTGCCAACGAATCAAATTTTATAATCTAAAAATTTATGCTTTTATTTGTATAGACAACACTTGAGAACATAGTTTTTTTGTTTGAAAATTATCATTTATATCTTTCTCTTTTCTTTCAATTAGGTCTATCATTCATTTTCCTTTAAGAAAATAAGCCAAACAAAACAACACAATGAATTTTTGCAAACATCTAGTCACTAAATCTAAATTTTACAAGTTTTGTTGCTAGGTTAGTGCCTATCAAAGCAATCAAACCATAGTTAATGCATTGTAAGCCTCCATAGAGAACAAGATATAAAATAGTATTGCTTTATCTAGCAACAACAGACCAATATTCTAATGCATCAATCAAGGGACAATTTCTTTTCAAGACTATATTCTCACATGTTCACATGTAACACCCTTTCCATTCTCACTATCCATGCACTCACTTGACATCTAGAAAGTATGCAACAAAAAAAAGCACAGACAAGCATTCTCGTTTACACTTGTTCACCACTGACACACTACAAGGTATTGGGATTGCTCCATACCACTAGCCTCAACATATTGTGTTTCTCAAGGCACTTTTCGATGTTGTTTCCCTTCCTTAATGTTTCATTTTAATGGTTTGATACCAATTGTTTTTGGTGGGACTTTTCAATGATGTAAGTGGATAAATACTTGAAAGGAAATTAATTAATATTTAAACCTCCAGTCTAGCTATACCAATATAAAAAGAGATAAATAATGGTTTTCAAACATGAAAAATATGTCCATAAATCCCAAGTATATAATGTTCCCATATTTTCCTAATTTACTGAAACTAAAATGAATAGTAGACCTACTGCAAGACAATAAAATTTCATTGGCCAAGCAAGTATTATAAATGAAAATACTAAAATGAAGAATTGAATGCAAATTGTGTCATCTTTACTGCCATCATGCACTTCATGTGCATGGCATCTTGCTCAGAGGCAAGTTGTTGTGATCAAAGCAGTTCACTATTGCAATTGTGTGATGTGCATTGGAAATGGCACTCCTATCAATCAATCTACAACTATCGCATTAAATGGTAGTAGGTCTACTATTCATTTTTGTTTAAGTAAATTAGAAAAATAGGACATTATATATTTTGAAAAATATTTAATCGCTAAATACAAATTGCACAACCTTTGATAGAGAGCTCTTTGGCACAAAAGCAATGAACCATTTAGTTTTCCCTGTAACAACGAGCAATACTTCTAGCTATCAAGTATCACAAACAGACAGATGAGCCACTCACCAGTAGTACACCGCTCTTACGACTCCTCCCCCATTTAAGCATTGCATAGAATAACAAACATCGAAGACGAAAACCTATAGCTAAAACCACCCTAGCTTCTCAACAAACAATATGCAAATGAGAATAAGCACAAACCAACACTCAAGGCATTAAAAATTTCTGAAAATATTTAACCAATGAATTACATATCCCATGATTGCAATATTCCCAATTGTAAAAGTAACATGCTTTTGGGAAAAAAATAGTTTCAGGTTTATGAATTACATGGCATGTCATTCACTATGCCCATCTGTCTATTTGGAAAATCTAATTCTTGAACCAATGTTCTCCTTTATTGTTCACAACTCTTCTAATACATAATTCTTAAAACACATTGGAAAATCATGTTTCTTAACGCATTTATTGATGTCATTCCTTTGCTCAGAATGTTTAATGCATTTCCTATGTTTTGTTACAAACTAAATGCTAATGCTTACTGATTTAGCCACAAAAAACTAAGCTATTGGGAAAATATCTCAAACAGAACTCCATAGCTCCTCCACCATTCAAGGGCCTCACAAACTTAGCAAACATGGAACAGGGGAATCCAGAGCTAAAAACACACAAGTTTCTCAACAGATCATCTAATAGACTATTGCTTCTGACCCACCAGTCATACCATTTAATGCATTAAACATGTATTGACTGCTTTAGTATCTACCACCCCACTACTAATGCTAACACAATTTTCATCCAGTGATTAAATATTTGCAAAATATGTAATGTTCTCCTATTTTCCTAATTTTACTTTAACAAAAATGAATAATAGACCTACTACAACCAATAGAAAAAAAGAAGAAGATAAAATGTTTATTATCTCTAAATTGCAAATGAAACCATTGCAATAGTAACCTGCTCCTTAGCTTCAACTATTCCATGTAACTTGGTTACATAGCATATGCCATCTACTATATACATTTGTATAATTAGGCCATATTACAACAAAACAATACTTCTAGTCACAGCAGGACAAAATCACTGATATGAGGACAAGGGCATCCACTTGAGTGACTTTGTAGAATGAATACAGTTGCATTGATGCAGTTGTATGTGTCCTGCTTAAATTAGAATCACTTGTAGACTACAAAGTCTACTAAGCCATACCAATTAATTTACAAAGTGTTCTTCACAAAATTTGTAGATCATAGCCCAATGCATCAACCTAGCCACAAATTTGTTTCAAGTGAACATTCTCACACATCTACATGTAACAACCCCGCCATTCTTACCATTCATGCAATTAGTTCACATGCACCAGGTATGCAAAACATCTAAGCATACATAAGCCTTCCCATTTACACCTATTTAGCAATCTAACCCCAGGCTTAGAAAACATTGCTTTACTGGAAAATTCTCAAACAAAACTCACTCTAGAAACAAAATTACATATATTTAGATTATTGAATTTGTCTCACCAGTTCACCATATCAAAGACAAATACAACAATTGTGCTAGTATTGACATAGTATTTAATACATTAACTATGCATTCACTTCTTTACGATGCACTACAGATATCTGCAAAATTTATCATGTACTTTTATTTTGCTACTTTGCTTACAAGAAAATCAATACTAGGGGCACATGACACAATTTGGGGAAAATAGACCAATGCGATAATTTTTTGCAAACACTCAGACATTAAATACAAATTTTGCAAGCTTTATTGATAGGCTAGTAGCCATTCAAGCAATGAATACATAGTCAATGCATTAAATGCCTCCACAGTCGACAAGACCTTGCTCAAAGGATTCATTTGCTCAAAGCTATCAAGAATAACAAACATTGAAGATGGAAACATAGAGCTAAAAACACACAAGCTTCTCAAAAAACAATAAAAAATGAGAATAAACACAAATAAAACCTACCACTCGCCTGAGATTTCATGAATTAACCGTGTATTCACTGCTTGTTTACCCACTAGCTATTAGCACAAATAAAACCCAACACTCGACTAAGATTTAATGAATTAACTATGCATTCACTGCTTTCATACCCACCAACTCTCCAACACATCTCGCACAATTTGCATTTAATGGATTAAACATGCATTCATTGCTTCAGTACCCATCAGCCCACCACCAAAGCTCCCACAATTTGCATCCACTGATTAAATATTTTTGAGGATACATATTGTCTCCCTATTTTCCTAATTTACTTAAATGGTAGTGAATAATAGACCTACTCCAACCAATAGAAAAAGAGATAAAACATAATTTTCAAACATCAGAAATATGTCCTTAAATCCCAACTATAGAAAAAGAAAAATATTTTAAACAATACAATTTGACTGGCCAAGCAACTATTTCAAAAGCAAATTCAATGATTGCAATAGTAACTTGCTTTTGGGTAAAAAATAGTTTCATGTTTATGAATTACATGGCATGTCATTCAGTATGCTCATCTATCTATTTGGTAAGTCAAATTCTTGAACTAGGCTTCTCCTTTAGTGTTCACTAAATTCATTACAAACAAAGGGGAAGAATGATACAAGAATCTGACCTTCCAGCTCCTTGTTCAACAACCAAGTATGTTTGCAGTCGTATAGATCTTTTCGTCCATCTCTAATTGCAAGGAATGGTTCCTATTTCACAGACAAATTAGAAAAATGAGCACACTCCATGACATATAATACATTGTTCATAAACATGAAACATAAAAGCATACAATAAAATTTGCAAAAAAAAACCAATGTGATAAATTTTTGCAAACATTTAGACATTAAATACAAATTTTGCAAGCTTTGCCAATAGACTACTGGTTGCTCAAGCAATTAACACATAGGTAATGCATTCAAATCCTCCACAGTCGACAAGACCTTGCTCAAACCATTTAGTTTTCTCTGTAATAGCATCCAATACTTCTAGTTATCAAGTATCACAAACAACAGACGAGCCACTCACTAGTAGTACACCATTTCGACGACTCCCCCGTTCAAGCGTTGCACATAATAACACACATCAAAAATGGCAGACTAGAGCTAAAAACACAAAGCTTCTCAACAAATAATAAACAAACAAGAATAAGCACAAATCAAACCCAACACTCGCCTAAAATTTCATGAATTAACTATGCATTAATTGCTTGTGTACCCGCCAGCTATCCAACACATTTCACAAAGCTTGCATTTAATGCATTGAACATGCATTCACTGCTACAGTACACACCAACTTGCCACCAAATCTCACACATTTTGCATACACTGATTAAATATTTTCCACAATATATAATGTCCCCCTATTTTCCTAATTTAATTAAACGAAAATAAAAAATCGACCTACTCCAACCAATAGAAAAAGAGATAAACTATAATTTTCAAGCACAAAAAATATGTGCTTAAATCCCGACTATAGGAAAAAGACAAAAATATTTTAAATAATACAATCCCATTGGCCAAGCGACTATTTGAAAAGTAAATGCAAAAAATGCAATAGTAAACCTGCCTATCGACGAGAATTAATAATTGGGTTTTATTAGTAACTATTTAAGGTATTTATTAGCTGAAAAGTTTTGCTGCTTGTTACAATTTTCAAAATTTTAAGGTATTTAACAAATTATATTTATACAATTGTAATATATTATTGTATGTTCTTTTAAATAGTAGAGGACAAGTGGGGTATATGATAATATATTAACATCATAAATTAGTAAGAGATTTTTATCTAGTGTATAATTTTTAAAAAGAAAAACAAAGAAATCATTATTGTGTAGTTGGAAAAGTGTCAAAGCTATGAAGTAGCATGAGTTAAAATATTTGCTAAAATTAATATTATAGGATAAAATGATGGAAAGTGTCAATATCAAATGAGGGACGAAAATAGAACAGATTGAAAGTAATGAAACTAACATAACTTATTATGAAAGTGACATGGAGAATAGTTGGCCAAGAAATATTTAGAAAACACAACATATATGAAAAAATGGATAAAATGGTGACTATTGAACTTGCACAAAAAAATGCTTGTCTAACAAGATCCTTTGTTCATGTATTTTCTAACTACACTTTTTTTTGATGAATACGTGTGTCTATTAAGTAAAGATCAAAATATAATACACATATTCACAAAAAAAGGTAGGACACAAAGTCACTCCCTAGAGTCACACAGGTAGAGCCTGGAAAGCAAGAAGAACTTGGAAAACAAAGCCTCTAAGCGGCGAGAGCAGTGATAGAAGGGGGTGGAGGAGGGTCTTGATCATCCAGTTTGCCCCCATACATCAACAAGGTCGAGGGTGACGTCAAACATAGACCAACCATCTTCAATATCTTTATCTTTCTCACACAACAAAATGTAGAAATGATTGCAAAGAATATTATGGATTGTGGAAACTTAACATCATTAATCTTTATCTTTATTCTGGTCATCATTCTGAGCCGAAGAAAAAGCCAAAGCAAGTTGAGGGAGACATTTGGAATATTTTGCACCACCAAACGAAAGTCAGTCGCTACTGCCACTAATTGTCGGCCTCACCTCCCCCGAGGGCCACCCAGAGGCAACACCTCCAATGAAGGTGAGGCAAAACACCACTACGAAGAACCGCCCCTGCCACTAGAGTGGTGGTGAGGAGCCTAGGATTTGGAAGACTATGAGCACCAAGTAGAGAAACTTTGATCGCACCGCCATCCACGAGGAGGAGAATGGATGCAGGAAGTAGACTTGTCTGGTGGCACCTTGGCCACGTTGAATGAGGAATTACCCCAATGGTCAAGCACCTCCTGAAGGTGAGAAACCTCTAGGGCCACCTTGTTTGCCTAAACCTGAATATGGAGCATCACATTTGAGCAAATAGAAGCTTTAGTGAAAAGTGAAATAGCACAATCAATAGACCCTAAACCCTAAACCCTTTTGCTGGCACATGGTTCTTTTGGCCTTTAACTACACTAATTAATATGTACACACTAAATGTTATGTTAGATAAGACAACTACTGACTATTTTATCATGGCCACTATTCAGTACCCTACGAATTGAATCAAAATAAATAATAAACCTATGCATTATAGTTAAAATAATATCTTTTGTGCTCCTTTATTTTATCAACAATCTTTTTAGCAATGCAATTAAAATGGAACTATAAATTCTTCAAAGGACATGATTCAATGTGGCCTAGAAAAAATGTATGTGATTGATTTTATAAAATATTTATATGAATAATTTATTTGGTTGCAGACTTGACAAGGACCCTTAATACTATATCAAATTGTCTAATCTTCATCCTATTGAGCTCTCCACAAAATTATTTGTGTCATTTGCCTAGGGTGAAGTAATTAGCCACCAATAAAAGTCCTTTCTCTTGCATCCTATATTTAATAATGTAAAGTGAAAGATTGAAGAGAGCGGATTAATTATTTCATTTACATTCCTAGGGTCAAATTGAAATTTTATGGACCAACTATTCATGAAAGATCTTTTTTTAGTTTGTTTATGCTTTGTTTGATGAAATTTTATTTACCTACTAGAGGAGATTTACAATATTGTATCTTTTTGTGTGCATTATTATTGATATTTTATTTTTATTAGATGATATTTGTAGAAAGTGAGTGATTTTGAAAATGCTCAATACTTTCATGGGCTTTTCTTTTCACCACATAATTAATGAATGAAAAAATAGCATCTATAAGGCTAAAAATAGCCTAGGGGACAATCAACCTTGCTATTTTAGTCTTTTGCATTTCAATCATTTTGTTATTCAAGGAGATGAATGCATGTCAGAGAGTGTTGACTACATGTTGAAGAGTGGATTTTATGAGTTCTATCTTTTAATTTGATCATTGAGATATAGATTGACCATTGATGATTAGGGTGGTGACTAGTAGGGCCGCAATACACATCAAACAATTTTAGTTAACGATTAAGAAGTTTAGTCGATGGTTCAATTTTGAATGTTGTAAATAAGAGAATGTTTAAGAGAAAAAATGTGATTCATGGCCAACACAATAGATGTTTTTCCTATTCCACATGGGCCATATAGTAGAAGATGATTCTGTCTAATCTCACTCATCAACCTATTTATTATTTTGATGGTATCTTTATGGTAGACAATGTTTATGAAGGATTAAGGATATTGAGGTGAGAATAATGCATATAAGGTGAATGTGTGGGTGAAGGTTGTAGTGCAAGATGTATGTGAATAAAAATATTTATATTTTTTTCTAAATTAGATGTCAAAATTGCCTACTATAAGAATTAAAAAATGGTGCCTTCAAAGGTGGTAGAAGGGATCATGAATTATATTAGGCATAAGTAGTGGAGGGTATTTCAAGAAGCACTAGCAACACTAAGTGAAGACCTAGTTCAACTAGCCTACTCACAAGGTGAGAAGACATATTGCTCGTCAAAACTAGGATAACAACAAGGTAGGAATAAACATTCATTTGCAAAACCACATTAGAAATGTGAGCTATTTTTCAATTACCTACCATATCTAGTGAATGTACTATCAACCATGAGTTAACAAGTGAAGATAATAGAATAAGGCAATAAGTCTACTTTATTTATTTTTAATCTTTTGAAATAAAAATCAAGCTTTGGA
Source organism: Sequoiadendron giganteum (assembly GCA_007115665.2). Classification (NCBI taxonomy): domain Eukaryota; kingdom Viridiplantae; phylum Streptophyta; class Pinopsida; order Cupressales; family Cupressaceae; genus Sequoiadendron; species Sequoiadendron giganteum. The sequence goes on along the minus strand of CM021106.1, from coordinate 603,336,260 downwards.
TTAATTTGGCTACTCTAATATTGGGTTAATGAGCTTAGAATTGTTTCATAAATCCTTTAGAGTAAAAAAATAAATTGGCTAGTGTCGGTAACTCTGTTAAATTGTTCATTTTCTATGCAATCAAAGTCTATAAGACTATTTAGAGAAACAAGGTTGTAGTCACATCATTGAAATAGGTGAATAGGTGGAGTATTTTTTTCTTTAGAGTAATAAGGTTAATAATTATCTTGGAAACAAACACATTTTTTTCTAAAAGGAGATAAATATTTATTTATGTTTATGTTGTAAAAGGTACATTTTCGATGTAAACCAACACCTAATGTCTACATAAGGAATTTATTTTGTGTTGCATGTGATCCTCAAAGAAATAAGGCCTTTGAATTTTGACTATCCAGTAGCATTTAGTGTAGTTGATCACATCTTATTTAATGCTAAATATAGCACATGACTTGAAAAGCAAAAGCTTAAAAAGGGTTATGAAGAAAATATCGAAAATAATAGAGAAGGAAAAGAGCTAAGGATCTACTAGGCTGAAAGACTAAAGCACAACTTCATTGGAAGTTTGAGGAATTGAAGGAAAGACATATTTTTATCATTTTGAGCTAGATTCTCACTCAAATATGATACTTTGCATGAGAGGCACCAACTTCAATATGTGTCCATGGAGCAAGGGGAGATTAGCATTTATTGGGATAACTTGTGGGTGTAGTTAGTGTATTCACTTTGGTATATTTCCTTTTGTACATTGGAGGAGAGATCTGGTTCCCATGGCATTGGAGGAGGGATATTGACAATTTTGGAGGAATTTGGACTCTTGAGAGAGAGAGTTATTCACTAGAAGAGGTATTTTGACAATTTCAAAGGAAAGTGGACTTTCAAGAGTTGTACTCTCATATGCAACACTAGAGGAGGGATTTTTTCACGCTTGAAGGATTTGTGTACTCTCGAAGGAGAGTTGTTATCTCATTGTACATGGGGGGCGGGGTTATGTTCTCTCATGTGTATAGAGGATTTGAAAGTTTTCTAGTCAAGATATCCACATGATGAGTTCGATTTGGTGTATTAAGGGTGAGTGAGGAGAATTACTAGAGGCATTTCATCAAAGTTTTCAAAAGGGATGTTGTGTTTAGTCCTTTTAGTGTTTTATCTTTTGTTCAATTTGATGTAATAAGGGGGGAATGTTGGAATATTTATTACATCATTAGTATATGGTTAAATAATAGGTTAGGTTAAATAATAAATAAATAAATAAAATGTTAGTTAATAATTATAATTATAAATTATTGTTAGTTTTTCAAAAGTTATTCCCATAGGTTAGTTGATTTGATATAAGAAATATAATGGATTTATAAGCCAACAATGCAAATGCATTGAAACAACCCAAAAACTATAATATTGTATATCATTTTATTATTTGTAGCAAATATGGTGTAGATTATGTGAATTTTTACTTTTGTTGCTCTACCATTTTTTTATATATATAATGGTAAAATAATAGGATGAAAATTATTATGAAGATATAATGTTGAGATATAATTATTTTTTAGAGAATTAATAATCTATGTATATGGAACATGATAGTGGGTAGAATTAGTTGTGTGAAATGTCAAATGATATGATAGAAGGGACAAATGGGAGAGGGGCAATTATTGTAAGTAAATGAGCCTCCCTTTATTAGCAAAGGTGGTGGAAAAAGGAATTAAGGATATGTGGATATGAGTTGGAAGGTATATGAATTTAATGATTGCATTCTAGTGACATGTGGTGCTCTCAACAAATAATAGGTTTAGGAAAGCAAGTAAATTTGAGATTAAAATAAGGAAAGGAACAAGTGACAAATAAGAGTATGAGGTCAAGGATGAGGCATGTCTTTGGTGAGGAAAATGTAAATTTAATAGTGTATATAGAGAAAGAAATCAAAAAAATAAATTGTGTCATTGGGTGGTGAGGATTTGGGAGCTTTCTAAGGATATCAATATGGTGTCATGCATTGGGAATCGATTAACTATGAAAAATATACTACTCAAACTTGGCCATATGTAGGGGTAAAGAAGTGTGTTTGATGCAAGTTAGATGATTATTTTTACTCTATTGTTGTTTAATGTGGTTGGTTTATATTTATTACATTATGGTATAGAAGACATGGTTCATCAATTAGAGATATACTTTATTAGCCTTCTTGATTGCTTAAATGCTTCTGAGAAATATGTGGTAATAATTACATCATATTCTAGAGGAGATAGTGACAGGGTTGAAGGTGACCCTACTTGTAGAGGCAAATTTGGCCTTCTTGGAGTGTTGCAATATTGATGATTCAAACAATGTGGTACTAGTGGCTCAACTTAGTAAGGTGATCTCTTGTGATAAATGTAAAGGTGTTATGGAGGGGTGTTGGAGGCCTATGTAATTTTTCTTGACCCCCAATTAGACTTGCAAAAGATTAGATTCTTTATTCATTTTTGTGTAGGGTGTTTTTGTTTTTATTTGTAGTCAAGGTTGTATAGTGCTATTTTGCTATGAGCTAGTTAGTATAGTTTTATTTTTCTTATGGTTAAGTTTGCAATCATAGTATTAAAATGATATAATATTATAGGGTGGTTAGGATTTTCTTCTATATTATTATAGACTTAATCTTGGTTGTTATGGTCAACCTATCATTGATTTGATAAACAAAATTGTGGTTCTAGATTGGTTATTTTTTACAAACCTAATTATTGTAATCACATTAACATCAGAGGATGTTGCCCATTTTTATTCTTTAATTCTTGAATTTTCTAAATTTATCAACAATACATGTATATGTATTTAGGTATGCATGTGTATATGTGTGTGTGAATATATATATATATATATATATATATATATATATCTTTGTGTGTGTGTATGCGTATGTTTGTATGTATCTATATATATGTATATATACATATATGTGTATATACATACATACATATATATATTTATATATTATATGTATATATATGTGTGTATATGTACATTGTATATATAATATGTATGTATATATATGCATGTATGCATGCATATATATATGTTTGTATACACACACACACATACATATACCCAAACACACACACATATAATGCATGTATAGTATTATGTGTGTGTCTATGTTTATGTATATATTATTTGTATATATATTATATATAAGAATACATCCTCAAAATAACATAAATAAAATAAAATAAATCTAATGGGATTTATAATTGGTTGATTTCCCATTATAGTTTAATACTTTTTATTATTTCTTTATACTAAGCTTCAATACATTGCCAAGACCTTTTATGCCATTCATATTCTTTTAAGCAGTTTTAAGCATTTGGAAATAGAAACATATTATGTTAATATGTGTAAGTATGAATCATGAATGTCTATAAAGTTTAGTGGGATTTTATGTTTAATTTATGATTGTTGATAATGAGAATACCTTAGAAGATAAGACAAACACTTGTAGTAAGGAGATGTGTCAACCCGCAACAACGAGCTTCTCAACCCACAACATAAGGATTGTAATTCATTGTAAAGAAGTCAATTGAATGTAGCATGACACTTTCAAAGGAAAATGGAGGTGATCATTTACTAATCAATTTTTTAGTCGCCTAATATTATTCTTACCTGCCAATAAGACAACCAAAAGGAGTCTAATTTCAACAAGACTAAATTATGACATAACTGTTTTGATTGAAGTGTGTTTCTATTATAAATGGTTAAGTTTGTTGGGCATAAAATCCTTGTTCAGTTTCTATACTCCTATTTCAATAATTACTTTTTTGTTTTGTTTTAAGACTCGGTCCTCTTCCTATCCTCGAGGAAGATTTGACATTTGCTTTATATTTTGTTTTCAGTTCATGAATAATGGGACTACCCACATACACTATATAGTAGGATCCTCTATCGAGGAGGAGATATAGTAGGCACTAGTAGTAGCAATAGTATTATGAGAATATAGAATGTGTGTTATTGAACAAAGATTTTCAACATATTTACTATTATATTTTTTGTAACATTTCTATATTTAAAATGCAATAAAAGAGAATTGCTTTGATACTATGATTTTTTGAGTGAGTGTTTGACAAAATCCTATGGAGTTGATCGCCTTGCTAGGTGTTTAAATAAGACTTCGATGTTCCTTCTAAGCTTTGGAGTTGAAGAATGTTAATTTGACGATGTACTCGCACTCTTAAGCTTTTTAGCAATACAGTCATGTTGCTCATTTGTACTCATGTTTTCCAATGAATGAAATGAAGTTATAAGTTTGTGCATCTGAGTTTGTCTTAGTTTTAGGGAATACTTATCCAAGGGGGCCCACTTGGTGAGTATTTCATCCCATACCTTAGTTTATTTTAGTTGTTATTTTTTGTTTAGTAATTAGTTAAGAACCTGGCACTAACTGTTCCTGTAGCCACTAGAATTCCATTCTATGACTGTTCCTGCAGGCAAAGCATACAAAGTAGTTTCCTGTTTGTTCACTCAGATTTTCATTTATGTCATGCATTTCAATTTAGACTAGTTATTGGTTGATGTTCAACATTTATGTTATTTCCTTCCAAGCAATTTACTTTTAGTATTGCGTCTTTCTTAGTAGTAGAATGAATGCGGCTACTTTGGATTCCTAGTGCACATACAATGCTAACCCATTTCAAGTTTACGTCCCTGGGTTGACAATTTAAATGCACCTTCATGATGATTGAGATAGTTATTCAGGTTAGATTTCTAATCTCTGAATCACATCTGTAAAGGCTTAGTTGTTAAAACATTATAGGAGGCCGACATTTTTAGCATTGTTGCCCGGGATGGTGTCAAACTAGGAAGTTCTTTGGATTCATTGATATTTTTTCTTGCCGTAGTATTTCTGGAAGTTATTCTTAGTATACCCCCTCGTTTAGAGTTATGACCCCCTATTCTTTTTCCAATTATTTGTGTGAGCTTGTTGATAGTGATTTGATAATGTATGCATAGAGAAAGGAGAAGAGATGCTCATGGAAGATTGCTTCCTAACAATCCTGATCTATTCTAGATAGTTGAGTATCAGAACCTGCCAAGAAATGAAGAAGAAGAAGAGCCACACCTCTTTGCTGATACATTTCCAGATATGACCAGTTTCGAAGTTTCCTCTGAAGATCAAAATCTATTTGAAGACCCCCTTTGCTTTGGAACTTCATCAAGTAGGCATGGGTGATGCAAATGGAAATAGACCTAATAGGCCTAACCAACTAGCTTTTCCTTTCCCCATTACTCATCAGAATGAAGTAGAAAACCTCAAAAATATCCCTGCTTCAGTCCTTCCTGAGTTATATGGAATTGTCACAAAAGATCCTGGTACATTATTGTTTGAGTTTGATATACTCTGTAGGAGTTACGACTCTACCACTGATGCCCATAGGATTAAGCTATTACCTACCACTTTGAAAGTAGATGCATTAAGATGGTTCATGAGCCTAGGTAGAGATACTGTGGAGACTTGGGAGGACATGAAGACAAAGTTCCTTGAGAAATACAAAGAGTATTGCAGAGGCAGTGACATGAGAGGAGATGACATTTTTAGAATGCAGCAAAAGGAGGATGAGAGCTTGGAAGATTATATTTCAAGGTTTCTATTTTTCCTATAGAAATCTCCACACCATACACTCAATGAAGAATCACATAAGCTTATTTTCTTGAGAGGAAATAATTACAGTTGCACAGATGCCTTGCACCTGATGGGAGGAGGAGATATCACTCAAGTTCCTTGGGAGGATATTAAAAACATATGTCAGAACTATTCTAGGGCAGCTTCAAAGAAGGGGAGAGCTTACCAATCTTCTATGGGTAAGTCATCTACCAGTGGAGTTTCAAGGATGGAGATTTCTCACTTACTAGAAGACTTCAAGCAAGACATCATAAACAATCTGGCTACTCAGATGGATTCACTTCAGGCCAAAAAAAAGCAAGAGGAGGTAGAGGCAATATTGGCAGAATATTGCCCTCCTTGCAGACAAAAGATGAAGGACTGCAGATGTAAGATGATAGCTAATATTGATAGCAAGTGGTTGTAACCCGAGTTCAAGCCAATCTAGGGTTAAAATAATCAAGTCTACTATGTTACACAAAGGAGGCCATGGGATCCAAGACAAGGTATGCCACCAGATCCGCTATCTTTTGTTGGGCCATATTTTAATTCTTATTCATCTAGTAATCAATGGCAACCCCCATATCCATCCAATTGTGGAGGATATCCATCACAACCTTGGAGTAATCCTCCAAATTCTTGGCCCAATCACCAAAACTCTTCACCCCAGTGGTAGCAACCTCAAGGGAATTGGTAGCAGTTTCAAGGAAATTGGCAGCCAACTCCAGGAAACTGGCAGCAAACATTTCAATGGAGGGGAGGACAACAATAGCCAAACCAGTCAACTAATTACATGCAACCACCTTCTCAACCCCAAAAACTTGCTATAGTGCCTCCTCTTGCTAATCCAAGTTCAAATGCACCTAAACCTACTCAGCTACCAGCCCAGCTCACACCTAACACAAATAATAAACCACAGTAGCAGTCGGTATACTTTGTTGATCCAAATCAATTCCTTACATATGTTGTGAGTGTAAGTGACATCCGTTTATGTTTAGGAACTAGTTTGCCAACTTCTTCCACACCCATTATCACTGAGCTTCATGTGGAAGAGGAGGAGCCTCTGAATGTCCCTGTTCAACCAAATGCACCTAAAAATCCTTAACCAGTCCCAACCAAGCAAACTGAACCTGAACCACCATTTCCCCAGAGGTTGGAAACTGTGAAAGAAAAGGATACAAATTTTGACATTCTAGATTAGTTGAAGTATCTATGTGTCTAGATACCTCTATTTTAGGCCATAAAAGATGTTCCCATATATGGAAAAGAAATCAAGGAAGAATTCCTTAAGAATCCAGGTAGGAAGAAGAAAGACCCACTACAATTCATGTGGTGGGATAGCTTGCTGACATCATGCTTGGGAAAGTGACTGTTCCCAAGTATAATGACCCAGGGAGTCTTGTGGTAGGAGTTGTTATAAGTGGGATACAAATAAAGAATGCTCTAATTGATTTTGGAGCAGCAATAAATGTAATGACCAAGGACATCCTGCAACAACTAAATATTGTAAGCATGAGACCTACTCCTACTATCCTGCAGCTTGCTAATAGTTCTATTGCTGCGCCTGATAGTATAGTGGAAGACCTGGCGGTAACTCTAGACTCTTGGGAGTACCCAACATATTTTATGATTCTTTCTCCTAATTCCACACTAGGATTCACTCCATTTGAGTTGTTGTATGTCAAGACAACCATGATGTCCATTGAATTTGAGCATAAGACTCTTAGGACTGAAGTAGAATTGGGAATGGATATTTCTGAAGCACAAAGAGATAGAATAATGCAAATGAATGCTTTGGATGAGATGAGGAAGGAAACTTTGCATCACACAGAGGTAGTGCAAAATCAACGAATAAAGTGGCATGATAAATTCATCAAGGATAAGAAATTTTAGCATGGATATTGGACACTACTCTATGACTCAAGAAATCAGGATAATGCAGGAAAATTACAGACAAGGTGGCTCAGACCATATGAGGTGGTTGAAGTATTTTCCAATGGAGTTGTTCAACTTACTACCATTGACCCTGTCAGGTTTAAGCTGCTAGTGAATGGTCATTCCCTAAGATTGTATCACAAGCCAACTTCTAAGGAAGAGTTCCTGCAATAATTCACTCAACATGTAGCACCCAAAAATCCTGTAACCGAAGGAAGTGGACCTAGTGTCACTTCTTCTAGCTAATTAAGGTATGTAACTTCTCATAATAAATATTCTCACTTTGTGGGGTCCACTTCTTCACCAATCTGCCCATTCATTCCACTTTTCTCTCTCTTCCACCTCGCTGCCATCATTTTAGTTCATACTTCATTCCATTCCGTTCCACCTCATTCTGCTCTGCTTTCGTTAATTGCTCAACTGATTTTTTGAAAAGTGATCGGTACTATCTCCATAATCTTTGCAATAAATTTTCCATGAATTCAAGTACGTGCGCATCAATTTTTATATCTTAATTATCTTTTAATGCATTTATTTAATTGTTGTGAATTAATATGGATGTTTTCTATAGCATGCAATTATTCCCTACCCCTGTCAAATCGACATTCCACCTCACATGTGAGGATACATGTGCAAATTTAGGTTGGGCGGGACATGTCAATGCCATGTCTACATGTCTGTCCATACTGGTTCACATCAACAAAATTTAAGTTATTGAGCCAATTTGAATCTTTAGTGAGATGACGGCTCATATGTACGAAATGAAAATCCTTCACCACTATTTTCCTTAATCATAGCTTGCATTTATTACTCCTTTATTGCTTTAATTGCTCCTGTCATAATCTTAAGCCAAAAAGGTAAAATTCAGATGACACCAGTATCAAAAATTTAGTAGAGTTATAGGAAGGAGAACTTTGGCATTCAGACAAGGATTGCAGGAAGAAAAACTTTGCAGAGTGACTGTTTGATTGAAGACAATGGGAGGTGGGTTAATTCAAAATGAACCCACAATTCATGATGTATTACTATAGGATGCACCTTGCTTGGTCGAGTTTAGAAATTGTGGATGGCTAGATTATTTCTTAAAGCTGAATGGTTTTGATGAAGATATTGCATTAGAATTCTCCTAGACATTATCTGAAGGAAAGGCCACAGTAAAAGGGTTGGAAGTCACAACTACAGAGGAAATAATTACAGAAGTTACAGAGTTGCTTGCGGATGGTGAAAATTACCCTACTGCTAGGGACACCAGGTTGGCTAGGGTCGAATTTACATAACCTAATGACCCTCCATTGAGCGTGGATAAACAAGGTGTGAAGAGTATTTTTTTGCCCAAGCTATGGAAGCAGGTAGCAGTTTATGTTGTGAAGTATATTACTTGCAAAGGTCGCCAGTCAAATTTACATTATGTGCATTTTAAACTCTTGAATCACATAAGGTGCTAAAGGAGAATGAATGTGCCCAACATGCTATACCACCTTCTTTCAATCATGGCGACTGAGACCCAGAAAGGTAGGGACAATTATGTTTCCCACCATTGTTTGATCAAATTATTAGTTGAAAATTCTCTTCATGATGTGTCTGATATTTCTTAGGAAGAATTTTTGAGTATTGATCAAATTAGACCAGAGCATTTATGACCTAGGATTTTTTTGCAACCTCATAGGTTTGGTAGGAGAAGAAGCAATGTTGGGGCCACTCCTGGTGCCTCAAGTTTTGACGCAAGCCCTTGTCAAAACCCTCCTACAACCAAACAAACTATTGAGATTAGTTCTTTTGAGGCAAAGCATTCCGATAAAGAGAGTTGCTCTCCTGATTCTGATGATGATGTTCCTCTTGGCACCCTAATGAGAACTAGGGCACAAAATAAGAAGGAAAAACTAAAGAAAGGAAAAGCTAAAAAGAAAATGGCAGAAAAAGAAGTGCCAAGCTCCAAAAAATGGAAGGCTGACACTGTTCTTCCTGTAGCAAAAGAAAAACATGAACACCTTCCTAGAAAATCAAGATCAACTGGGCCAACCTTTAGTGTACCTCTGGAGGAAAGCCTTGAACCGAGAAAAATTCCACAGGAGGATGTAGAAGCTCCAATGGAGCAGGTAAATGTTGAGGAAAAGGACGTGTTTGAGGAAGTAGCAAATTTAACGCTGGCAATTCTTGCTGATATTACAAAGCAAGTTGAAAACCAGGTGTGTGAGGAAAATCAAGAACTCCTACATCAAGAGTTCCTACAACATGAGCAAAAACAAGAACAAGAGGCCCTGCAGCTTGAACTAAGAGAGCAGGCCACACCCCTGCAGCCAAAATTGGCTGAACAAACAGAAGCCCTACAGTTGGTACTCTACCAAGAGCAAGCACAAACACTAGGTAAAATGTTGGTAGGTGTACATAGGCCCTCTGATATTTAAATTAACACGGTAGTACTGAACTTATGGAAAGATATACAAAGAAGGGAAGAAGAATGGAAAGCAGAAAAACACAAGCTAAAGAAGGAAATTGAAAAGAGAGATGAGAAAATTGAGGATAAGAATGAAAAAATTGTTGTTTTAAAGAAGGTGGATGACATGAAAAATTTAGTACTATAGATATTAGAGTGCAGAGCTCCTCCACGGTTCTATTCTTTGTATTTAAAGGAGAAACATCTTTCTTTTAAGCTAGCAAGAATTGTTTTAGGTTTGAACCCCTCCATTGAGACCCCTACTAAATTTTTCAATGCTTTTCGGATTACTCCTCTTGAGATGAAAAATTTGTTGTGTGAATTTTATTTACATAATTATGCTGCGACCAAAGACCATGATTGGAATCCACTGTTATATGTTGGGGATGTCCAATTAAGGGCATTCATGTCCTGGATATAGAATGAAGTAAGTTTGGGAAAGTAGTACAAGACTTATAGGAAAATTGAATCCAGCATTCCCCTACCCATTACGACTGAATCTAGACATCCAGGAGATATTTGTAAGGATTGACACAAAATTCTATACCGACCAAGCTATGGCAGTAGGATCCTGCCTGAGAGAGAGGCAATTTATAAAGAATACGAGGAGATGGAAAGAATCATAGAATAATCTATAATGGGATACCTGTCATAGAGGTGGAACAACTTATCTGATGATTTGAAGCAAGCTGAGCCTCATTCCATGCACAACTATGCTGCAACACTTAAGAGAGCTGATAAATATATGCAGATTGGAAGAACAAAAGGGCAATTCTGGCTTCCACTAATTTTTCAGCCACCTATCCCATTATGGCCTATGCCAAACTTTAGGTATTATAGGTATGACATAGCTAATGTGAGACAGAGATGGAGCAAGTTTGACAGAAAACAAGGGTTCTATTGGGATCCTAATTTAGACACAACAAAAACTAATGTAAGACAACTTGCAATTGCCAATTTTAGGGCATTGACCAAACAAAAGCACAACTCTTCCTCTGCTAGAGGACCATGAAGACATTAGGTTGGGGGGAATGATGAGTCTAGTTTATGGTCTAATTATTGATAGGGTTGTTGTCCATTTCTTGTAGTTGTCATAAGACTTTGATACTTGGGGGTTGATCTTTTCATAACATTTCCGTTAAAACTATAGACTTTGGACATGAACTTATTTTCATAACTTTCAAATGATATCGACATGCTATATGAACTAACTATGTTAATCTTGCATGTGATTAATGAATGCCACTTTAAGATGATTATGGATATGCAATTTTTGTGTGTACTAACATTGTCATGCAAATAATTAGAATCCTACAATTTAGGAGGATTTCATCAACTAGTTGTGTGCCATATCGGTCAACAAGGTGGTCATTTAATGGAGAGAAGACTATTGGCGACTGGAGATTCCTCATGCAAATCAAATTGTAACCGCCTTGTGATGGTCTTAATTGTTGTTGAGAAAATGCAGGCGTTGCTGCTTTGCTAGACTAGCGTTAAGGTAAACATGCCTGATAGATTTTGTGCATGCATAGTTTCCTATGCTCTTTTCCATGTTTTCCCTAATGTGGCATCCTCTACATCCACGGGAGTTGATTGCCTTGCTAGGTGTTTAAATAAGGCTCTAATGTTCCTTCTGAGCTCTTGAGTCGAAGAATGCTAATTTGATGATGTACTCGCACTCTTAAGATTTTCAACAATGCAGTCATGTTGCTCATTTGTACTCATGTTTTCCAATGAATGAAATGAAGTTATAAGTTTGTGCATCTGAGTTTGTCTTAGTTTTAGGGAATACTTATCGAAGGGGGGCCACTTGGTGAGTATTATGTCCCGTACCTTAGTTTAGTTTAGTTGTTATTTTTTGTTCAGTAATTAGTTAAGAATCTAGCACCAACTGTTCATGTAGCCACTAGAATTTCATTAGGTGACTGTTCCTGCAGCCAAAGCAGATGGAGTAGTTTCCTAGTTGTTCCCTCAAATTTTCATTTCTATCATGCATTTCAGGTTAGACTAGTTATTGGTTGATGTTCAACATTTATTTTATTTCCTTCCAAGCAATTTACTTTCAGTATTGTGTCTTTCTTAGCTGTAGGATGAATGTGGCTACTTTGGATTCCTAGTGCACATACAGTGCTGACCCATTTCAAGTTTACGTCCCTAGGTTGACAATTTAAATGCACCTTCATGATGATTGAGATAGCTATTCAAGTTAGATGTCTAATCTCTGAATCACAGTTGTAGGGGCTTAGTTGTTAAAACATTATAGGAGGCCAACAATTTTGATGTGGACTTCAATAATATGGTTGAGGCTAGGCCCATGTTGTGGTAGATGATGTTTACCAAAGAAAAATGTTGGGATAATCTATAGGTGGGAGGTGATTCTAAATTAGTTATAGGAGTGATGAAAGGAGGAAATCTTTGAAACTAGATATTGGATGTTTTATTAACAAAAGTCAATAAGGGTAAGGAATTGTTTGAAGATATTTGGTTAACTCATATCAAAAGAATATGTAATGTGATGTTTGATTGATTGACTAAAAAAGGAATAGATTTGAGAATGAAAAGGGAATTCCAATATTGAGTTAGTTGGAAAAAAATTCATGAGAGGTGATTATGCTTATTTAGAAGGATCTTAGGGGTAATTTCCCATTAATGGGTTTGTATGGTAGAAAACTATGTCATTGTAACACAATGGTAGAGGTATGTGTGAATTTATTTTCTTGATCTAGGAGCTGCTACATGCAAAAGATGATTATGAAGGATGTAGTTTGTTTCTCCTTTCAATGGGTGTGCTTTCCTACATTGTTGTTGGCTTATTATTAATAGATCCTAGGTTTGATATTGTGGGTGAGGATAGTAGGGGAAAAATCTATACGGGGAAGAAAATTATGGTGAATCACCTAAAAAATGGAATCAATGGGAGTCTGGTGAAGAAATGATGGTTGGATATATGACATATTTATAAGGAGATTCAAAATCCTAACCTTAGGCAATGGGTGGTCAAAATTTAGGATTTAGAAAAGGATATAGATGGATCCCTAACTATTGGCATTCATTCTGCTATAGAAAAAATATTTCTTGATCCTAGATATACATGGAGGCATTGGAATATTTTTTATGTAATTTTCAATCTCTCATTGGCCTCATTGCTCCCATAATGGATTGTAATTACCTTCTCCATATGGCATTGGGAATGTCATCCATAAGGCCAAGGTATATTAGAATTCATTTAGAAGCATCTTCATGCTTCAAAATATTATCAACTTTGTCTATAAAGGGCTATGGAGGATATGGAAAAAGATTTAAAGGTGAGGCTTCAAGTGGAAGCAATCATGGTGTTTATTGATTTTTGTCATAATGTTCGTTTGGCTAGTGCATTAAGGGTTTCCTTGCCTAATTCGAAGGTCCCTTGTGAGAAATGTAAGTCCTATCATAAGGGTGGTGTAGGGCCTATGTAATTTACTCAACCCCACGCTTTCAAACTTTGAGCATATTTTTGTGATGCCTTGTCTAAAGGTTTGGGGGTTTGGGCTTATTATGTTATTGTTTTTTGAATGTTTGGGGTGTATTTGGGAGTTTAATAGTTAAAACTATTATGAACAATGTATGATATGAGACGAGGTGGTTAAGATAGTCTATTTTATTATTTGAGTTACTTGTTTTGGTGGACTTGTATGGTGTTGGGCCTATAACATCTAGTTAAGCCCCTAGTTTTATGGTTCTCAGATCCTAAACCATATTTATAATAAAAAATATATAATATATAAACATGATTTTAATGTTACCCTTATATATTAGAGTGATATCATTTACATATATGTTAGTAATGTTAATTTTTTTATATAACGATAAATGTATTATTAGTGATATTATTTAATAATAAAATAATTCTTAAAGTAAAATAAAACAAAAATTAAATTTCTAAAAAATAAAATTAAAAATTATACAATGCCACTAAATAATGCCTCTTAGTGTAGTTAACATATTAGCTGATAGTCTTAAATCATCTAACAATCCTTGGAGTAGCTCTGCAACTTCACGCTCTCTGGAATTTAAATTTTTTGCAAGGTTTCCAGGGTTTCACTGATTGATTGATGGGTTGGTCAGGCGAGGGGCCCAATAGGGCTCTCCCAACCATAAATGTTGTTCCCAAACTGTCACTTACTGATTTTTATCAATTATTTTATTGCGATTATTGATCATGAGAATTTCAATGTTTATGTTAGATGATTATATAAATTGAAATTGAAATTGAGATTGCAATGCAAATGCAAATGTAAATGAAATGATTTTGAATTCATTATTATGAAATTCGGGGATTGTCATTGCTGATGAGAAATTGAGTGCAAGTGAATGCAAGAACAGGTGAACGAGAATGAAGGCGAGAACATTGTTCAGGTAGAGTCGTTTCAGCCATTAGACGTTAATGAGGATGATGGAATCTCACACATCGCTTAGTTAATTATAATGTATATTCGTGATGATTAAATGGTTTAAATTTTAATGATTATTATGACTATGCTTTTGCTTGAATGTAATTGTGAAAATGAACATGTTTGTTATGAAATGGAAAGATTGATTGTTTCTCAATTTGAGTATATTATGTTATTGCGTGGAAAGAAAATAAAAATGTAAATATTGTGTTATTGATTTATTTGTTATTTTCGCAAATAATAAATGAAAGTAAAAATAAATGTTTAAAAAGAAATAGATATCTCTTTAAAATTTAGTATTTAATGAAATTAGAAATGCAATACGTTTAAAATGGAATTGAAAAGAGAATAGCAGTAAGAAATTAGAAAACAATCACCTCTCAATAAATTTTGCATGCAATCAAAGATAAAAACTTGGAGTTATAGCTATTTTTCTGGAGATCAAGCTGATTATGTGGATTGAACTTTCTGGAAACCTTCACCATTTTTGCATGAAATGAGAGGAGAAAATCTATTTTTTGGGAGACAGGGAGATCTAGGCATAAAAGGGAGAGCTGTATTTTATATTTTATAGAGAGACTCTTCTCATTTCCCATGCGTGGCCAGAGAGGAAGAAGAGATAACATAAATCTCTTTCCAGGGTGCACGCATGAGAAGAGGAGGTGAAGGCACGAGCAAAAGGAAAAAGAGTTATTTTGAAGGTTTGAGAACTTATGCGCATGTGGGAGGTAAAGAGAGATATGTGGTAAGGGAGAAAGAGGATGCATGCAAGGAAGTAGACGAGAGAGGAGGCGCATGGGAAGAGAGGTGCATGGCAAGGGGGAAAGAGGAAGGCGCGATCACCAGGGAGGAGATAACACAACAGGAAGAAACTATCCCTCATGCGCGTGTGAAGAGAAGCAAAAGAATACAACAGGGTGGATAGGGAAGAAAGACAAGGCACGTGGTAGAATGAGACAGAGGAGTCGACTAGAGGTAAGGAAGAGGTGTGCACATAATTAAGGAAGAAGGAGGGAGTTTAGGAAAAGAGCAGACATCTGCCTCCCTTCGAAAATTAATAGAAGAGAAAAAGAAGAATAGTCAGAGCAGCCACAAAAAATTACAGAGAAAACAAATAATCAATTTCCAGATTTAGGAAATTGCCAGGTAGATAGATTGAAAAAAACCAATTTATAATTAATACAATACTGAGTTAAATTAGTTTCTATTTTTCTTGTATTTTAGTTTTGAACAGAAAACAAATCTCTGTTTTGTCAAATTTAGAAGAAAATATTAAACATCAGATTGTATTTCATGTAGAAAAAGAACAAACTTGAACATAAAATTATAGAACCAAATTGAACATAAAACAATAAGAGACATTAGATTTCTTATTTAAAGAATTGTGTTTTAGCATGTTTAAATATTTGCACATAAAACTAGATGTTTAAGGATTTATTCCATTAAATATAGTGAAGATTTCCACATAAAACATGTTTTTAGATTCAGAAAACCCCCAATGAAAACTACATTCGTTAAACTATACAACAAAAAATTGGAAGTTGCAAGAAAAGAACATGAAGATATTGAAATATCAAACATTAAAATTTATTGAATGTTTTTCCAAAATGAAAGATAAAATATTTTGTGTGTATTTAAATATGCTTGAAAAGCAAAAGAATGGATTTTGATAATTCTCAAAGATTGATTCTAAAATTTGTTTACGAAACAAAAGTAAATGTGAGGTGTTATGTAGTTTATGAAAAGATATTATTATTTTAAGGGAAATATGAAAAACATAAAAGAATCAAAGTAAAGTTAAAAATATACTTACTTTGAAATGCAACGAATTAGAAAAGGATTAAATTGAAGTGTAGATAAATTTTATGAGTAAATGAACCGAAAGAATGTGTGCTCATTTATTCTGGTTTTATATGTACATAGTTACATACTTGAGAGACACCTTCTTTTATTTTAATTTAAATATGAATTAAATGTTATCGGTGATTTAAATATGTGAAATTACTGCAATAAAACCATGTATGCTTGATATGGAATGCACATGACATGTGTTGGGAAAGATAATTTATTTATTTTGAATGGAACCATGCATACTTGATAATTGAATGTGCATGTCATGTGTTTGGAAAGTTACCTTCCGGGAGGGTGCCGAATATGGGTTATTAGAGAGCGTAGTTTTGCTTTTCCAAAACTACTATTATTTGTCGTGCATGACATTTTACTTGGCCAAGTAACTTAAGGACCATTGAAATAGATGGAATATGATTAACTCTCTACCATATCCTAGTATCGAACTTTCTTGTTTCTTAAATGAATTAGAAAATTGAAAATGCTTGTGGAATTACTAGTTATACTAGGCACGCATCAGATTCCATCTTGCTTGTCAACTTCTTTTTGCTAAGCGATTCATGCAGGGTCGGGTATTCTTTGAATGACTAAAGAATTCTGGGGAAGCGTAAGCTTCGAGGTTGGGCGGAAAAAGCACCTGAACCTCATTCTCGTCTTCATGTTTGAAGATATGCAATTGGATTGAAGATCAAAGGATGATTTCTTCATATATGTATTATTTTATTCTTGAATTAATTATTGTAGAAATTAATGTGACAAAATGCCTAAGTCTTGTATGATTATTGTAGAGCTTAAGGCGACAAAATGCCTAAGTCTCAAATTGTAAACTTTTGTTACAATATTTTTGTATTATAAATATCGTGAAAGATGACACGTATTTATGAATGTAATTGGATGTATTATGAATCTTGTTGTAGACTTTAAAGTCGATATTTGGAATCTTTTAGATTAAACTTATTTTTTTGAATGAAGTTACAATGTTATATGGAATGGAATTGAACTTATTAAAGGAATTATAAGATTATTTGGAATTAAAAAATTTTGCTCTTTACATTTGGTATCAGAGCTGCCAGGTTCTGCATTGAAACCTATGAGCTCATTACACAATAATGCGTAAACCTTATCTAAAGATAAAGGTTGAAAAGTTCTTATGCCAGAACGGAAAGAGAAAAGAACTTAAGGAAGTGAAAAGGAAGATGTAAGCATTAGTAACTTGTGTAAATTGGGGCTAGTTAAAGATTCGTCCCTGGAATCAAAATTCCTAAACCAACAACTTATGATAAAACCTAGGATTGCGGAAGATTATGCAATCAGGTTATGTAGGAAGGTTAGGAAGAATAACCTGTACATACATGACTCTAAGAAAAAGAGAATGAGTAGGAATGAGATAAATTGAATTGTAGCAACCTACAATTATAAAGGAGTTAGGAACTCTTGGATTAGTGTAATCACTACGAATCTATGTATGCAAAGTCAGCATAGATTAGATTGATCAAAGTAGGATATGAACGAAGGAAGTATCCTCAAGGGTTGAGGAACTCATGACTTAAACTCTTATGTTAAGATAAAGATCTTGTTAGAAAAGAGTTAGTACTGAGGAATTGAGAAAAGACCAAAACGATCAGAGGAAACAATTAATGAGGTTATTGAAGTTTTTGGAATCAATCAACTTATGAATAATGGTTCCAAAAGGGAAAAAGGAATGTAACATGGCTCTATGTGTCAGGACACTAGAAGTTGCAAGGAAAGAAACACTCTGAGTTGAGAAGTACATCAACAAAAGAGGTTTGTGAGCATGGATATTCCTCCATTAAAAAGGATATTAGAAAGAAGATGGAATATTATTTGTTGTTGAGTATTCATTGGATCTCCTACTGAATGATTCTATATGTCGAATCTGTGAGATTAAAAAAAAAGCAATGAAAAGTCAACTAGAAGGAATGACAAACCCTTTCCAAAGAAGAAAGTAAATTTCTAGAAGTTCAAAGTAAGAAGAATGAAAGTTGCAGAAACACTAAGGGGGGGGGAAAAGGAAGAGAGTGAATTGACTCAAGCTAAGTACCCCACCTACCAAAAATTTAGTTATGAATTCTTTGCAAGTCATAAGAACAACTAAGTCATACATTTTATGACCACAACAAAAAAGGACAAATGTAAACGTTAAGAACCATGACCTTTATGCTTTATGATTATCTGATCTAAAGATCAAAGGATATTATTATCAATGCCTTAAAAAAGGATAGGCAGAAAACTTGATCATGATAAGGAAGATCATTGTCTATGGATTGACAAGGAAAGATCTTAGAGACTCGTGATTGGAAGAAAGTGTCTCTATACTCTTATATACTTAAAATAGAGAATTTAAATAACGATGTTATTTCTATATGAAATATATCCATGTCGTGAAACAACTTGACATTGAAGCTTACTATGCTAAGAAACCTTTGGACGAAAAAAAGAAGGTTAGCTATTTAAGCCATTGAGAAGGAGTAAAAAATAAAGAGGTGACGTTATGTGAACCACACCCAAAATCTCTTACTGAGAAAGATTAAATCACTTAATCACTACCTTACTCTTGAAAGAAACCTTGGGTTAAAGATAACCTAATTGGGACAAGAAGTTCATTCAATAAAGAGAGAGACCTTATGATGAGACTAAAACCTATTAAGTTGGATTACGTACTGGATTACTCTTCAACACCTATAAGTAGGAATTAAACCTGAATGAGTTTTACTTTGGGTCTTGACTATAGCATATAGAGTGGGGAAATCTATAAACAATCGGACTAGTCAACAATTAAGGATTCCATCCTAAGAATTGGAAGGGAATATTGGGTTTAAGATTTGCCCATGCGATTGAATATCATTGGAGTTAATGAAACTCTATAAGGATAAAAGCATAGGAGGGATGCCTAATAAGTTAAAGGAAGTCATATTATTGACAAGAATTTACTCTAAGTAGCTCTTATATTAAAAGAGAAACACTTTAAAAAGGAAGCATCTATTGTCATGACAGAACATCATAAAACTTTCACTTAGCAAGAAATGCTGAAAATCTTATGGAGAAGAACATCAGAATTGTTACTTGTGCTAAAAAATGTATATATTGAAGTTGAGACTCACCTATATAATTAAGAAATCATGGAGTTGAATGTTTATGCTTGATGATTAGATATGCAATTAAATTTTTTATTGTCTAGAGATCAACGTGATTGAACGAGGATTAATACTCAAAAATTAGTACCAGATTAAATCAAGGAAATTAGATTGAGTTAAAAGATGAATTGCATCTTTGAAAATAATCCAAGGACAAAAGAAAATCCACGGTATGGGTGTCCTAAGATAAATGGGAATTATCTCCGCAAAACCTATAACCATTTACATGAAGATTAATAATGATGTAAGATCAAAATGGGTTATCACTTAGTCAAAGGATAGACTATTGTTGGATATAAAAGAACTTATGTGTCCAAAGTTTGGAATATTTAAGAATGGAACGAGGAAAATAATGTCAGAGTTAGGACATTAGAAAGACAAAGGGAATTGTCGGATCAGGATCCACTATCATCTGGAAGAAGATAGAGTAAGAAGCTGAACAAAATGTAGCAAGGTAATATCTAGTATGCTAGGAAATTAAGACCAAAAGTTATCATTGGTAGGACATGTAACTCTCTTGAGATTCTAGAAGGAAAATTGTAGAACACAAGACAAATTGATCTGTCGATGGTAGTAGAATAACATAAAGTTTTGGTGGATAGACTCATAAAAGGAACCAACAGTTTTTGGAAACTCGACTTATAGGATTTTGATCCTAAATAATATATTGTGGGTAAGCAGTGGCTTAGTAAACCTAAAAGGTTATTTCAATTTAGCAAACAATGATAGGGTTGTGTAAACCAAAATCATACCATGAGACATTCATTTGAATAAATGTGCAATATATTATTTTAGTCAAATAAGTAAAATGGTGGACTAAATCTTGAATGATTTGTAAACTTCTACAATTGAAGTTGGACCATTATATTGAAAGAAAGGAAATTCTATTAAAGCTTAAAAAGGCTTGGACATAATCATAGACTTGATAAATGTCAAAAAGAGTAATAGATCAGAGTGATCGATGAAACTTAATTGATAACAAAGTTTAAGTGTGGAGCAGTATCAAAATTGACAAGTGTCTAGGAGCAAGGTTATGCTCGAGATAGACAAGTAATCAAGGGAAGTACTGTATGGTAAGGATAATGAATGTGTAAGTGGCAGATGGACTCGGTTTATGAGTTATCTAAAAGTGTAAATACAAATGAAAAGGATTGGACCCACGATGTAGTGTAAAATACATCAACATTCCTCTTCCATTTGGGTTATACTAAGGATAAATTCATGGACCAATGAATTCCGATCACTAAGTATAGTTACTATTATATATTAGATGTATTTATGGAATAAAGCTCTTTAGGAGAGTAAGTATGTGTGAAGCATATGATATTTCCCTATGTGATAGTAACGACACTTGAAGCAAGGTCTAGAAAGGATAGGATGAATGTTATGTAAATCTTACGTATTTTGGGAAATCATCAAAGTTGGCTCCGAGATTTGTGGAACCCTTTGATGTACTGGAAGTCATAAATCCAGTTGCTTATAGACTAGTGTTATTAGGGATAGTACTCAGTACAAGGTCCAGTGGGACCAGTATACTGAGGATAGTGCTACATGGGAGGATTCTGTGACGATTGACCATCATTTTTCTCATTTTCTTTCTTAGAGTAGTATTTGCTTAATGCATGAGATACTTGATACTCTGGTTTTTGATTCACATGTTGTGAACATGGATAGCGTGGATGCTACTATGAATTGCTTATGCTTATGTTTTGAGAACTATGATGTTAGTTATTATTTCATTATGATTGAGATACTATGTTTTACTTATTGAGATACTATGCTTATTGATTGATTAATAAGACATCAAGACGATGTCTCTTCCAAGAGGGGAAGGATGTCACATAATGATTTTTATGAATTATTTTATTGTGATTATTAATCATGAGAATTTAAATGTTTATGTTAGATGATTATATAAATTGAAATTGAAATGCAAATGCAAATGAAATGATTTTGAATTCATTATTATGAAATTCAGAGATTGTCATTGCTGATGAGAAATTGAGTGCAAGTGAACATAGGAACAGGTGAATGAGAATGAAGGGGAGAACATTGTTCAGGTAGAGTCATTTTAGCCATTAGACGTTAATGAGGATGATGGAATCTCACACACCACTTAGTTAATTATAATGTATATTCATGATGATTAAATGGTTTAAATTTTAATGATTATTATGACTATGCTTTTGCTTGAACGTAATTGTGAAAATGAATATGTTTGTTACGAAATGGAAAGATTGATTATTTCTCAATTTGAGTATATTATGTTATTGCGTGGAAATAAAATAAAAATGTAAATATTGTGTTATTGATTTATTTTTTTATTTTCGTAAATAATAAATGAAAGTAAAAATAAATGTTTAAAAAGAAATAGATATCTCTTTAAAATTTAGTATTTAATGAAATTAGAAATGTAATACGTTTAAAATGGAATTGAAAAGATAATAGCAGTAAGCAATTAGAAAAAAATCATCTCTCAATAAATTTTGCATGCAATCAAAGATAAAAACTTGGAGTTATGGTTATTTTTCTAGAGATCAAGTTGATTATGTGGATTGAACTTTCTAGAAACCTTCACCATTTTTTGCATGAAATGAGAGGAGAAAATCCATTTTTTGGGAGACAGGGAGATCTAGGCATAAAAGGGAGAGTTGTATTTTATATTTTATAGAGAGACTCTTCTCATTTCCCACGCGCGGCCAGAGAGGAAGAAGAGATAACATAAATCTCTTTCCAGGGTGCGCTCATGAGAAGAGGAGGTGAAGGTGCGAGCAGAAGGAAAAAGAGTTAGTTTGAAGGTTTGAGAACTTATGCGCACATGGGAGGTGAAGAGAGATGCGTGGTAAGGGAGAAAGAGGATGTGCGCAGGGAAGTAGAGGAGAGAGGAGGCGCATGGGAAGAGAGGTGCGTGGCAAGGGGGAAAGAGGAAGGCACGACCAACAGGGAGGAGATAACACACAGCAGGAAGAAACTATCCCTCATGCACGTGTGAAGAGAAGCAAAAGAATACAACAAGGTGGACATGGAAGAAAGACAAGGCACGTGGTAGAATGAGATAGAGGAGTCGGCCAGAGGTAAGGATGAGGTGTGCACAAAATTAAGGAAGAAGGAGGGAGTTTAGGAAAAGAGTAGAAATATGCCTCCCTTCGAAAATTAAGAGAAGAGAAAAAGAAGAACAGTCAGAGCAGGCACAAAAAATTACAGAGAAAACAAATAATCAATTTCCAGATTTAGGAAATTGCTAGGTAGATAGATTGAAAAAAACCAATTTAAAATTAATACAATACTGAGTTAAATTAGTTTCTATTTTTCTTGTATTTTAGTTTTGAATAGAAAACAAATCTCTGTTTTGTTAAATTTAGAAGAAAAGATTAAACATGAGACTGTATTTCATGTAGAAAAAGAACAAACTTGAACAAAAAAAAAAAAGAGACATTAGATTTCTTATTTAAAGAATTATGTTTTAGCATGTTTAAAGATTTGCACAGAAAACTGGATGTTTAAGGATTTATTCCATTAAATATAGTGAAGATTTCCACAGAAAACAACATGTTTTTAGATTCAGAAAACCCCCAACGAAAACTACATTCGTTAAACTGTACAACAAAAAATTGGAAATTGCAAGAAAAGAACATGAAGATATTGAAATATCAAACATTAAAATTTATTGAATGTTTTTCCAAAATGAAAGATAAAATATTTTGTGTGTATTTAAATATGCTTGAAAAGCAAAAGAATGGATTTTGATAATTCTCAAAGATTGATTCTAAAATTTGTTTACGAAACAAAAGTAAATGTGAGGTGTTATGTAGTTTATGAAAAATATATTATTATTTTAAGGGAAATATGAAAAACATAAAATAATCAAAGTAAAGTTAAAAATATACTTACTTTGAAATGCAACGAATTAGAAAAGGATTAAATTGAAGTGTAGATAAATTTTATGAGTAAATGAACCGAAAGAATGTGTACTCATTTATTCTGGTTTTATATGTATTTAGTTACATACTTGAGAGACACCTTTTTTTATTTTAATTTAAATATGAATTAAATGTTATTGGTGATTTAAATATGTGAAATTACTGCAATAAAACCATGTATGCTTGATATGGAATGCGCATGACATGTGTTGGGAAAGATAATTTATTTATTTTGAATGGAACCATGCATACTTGATAATTGAATGTGCATGTCATGTGTTTGGAAAGTTACCTTCTGGGAGGGTGCCAAATATGGGTTATTAGAGAGCGTAGTTTTGCTTTTCCAAAACTACTATTATTTGTCGTGCATGAAATTTTACTTGGCCAAGTAACTTAAGGACCATTGAAATAGATGGAATATGATTAACTCTCTACCATATCCTAGTATCGAACTTGCTTGTTTCTTAAATGAATTAGAAAATTGAAAATGCTTGTGGAATTACTAGTTATACTAGGCACGCATCAAATTCCATCTTGCTTGTCGACTTATTTTTGCTAAGCAATTCATGCAAGGTTGGGTATTCTTTGAATGACTAAAGAATTCTGGGGAAGCGAAAGCTTTGAGATTGGGCGAAAAAAGCGCCTAAACCTTATTCTCGTCTTCATGTTTGAAGATATGCAATTGGATTGAAGATCAAAGGATGATTTCTTCATATATGTATTATTTTATTCTTGAATTAATTATTGTAGAACTTAAGGCGACAAAATGCCTAAGTCTTGTATGATTATTATAGAGCTTAAGGCGACAAAATGCCTAAGACTCGAATTGTAAACTTTTGTTATAATATTTTTGTATTATAAATGTCGTGAAAGATGACACGTATTTATGAATGTAATTGGATGTATTATGAATCTTGTTGTATACTTTAATGTCAATATTTGGAATCTTTTGGATTAAACTTATTTTTTTGAATGAAGTTACGATGTTATATGGAATGGAATTGAACTTATTAAAGGAATTATAAGATTATTTGGAATTAAAGATTTTCGCTCTTTACACAAACATTGTATTGTTCTTGATTTTTTGCACCTTCTTCTGTGGGACTAGCTGCTTGTACATATGGAAATTCTCCTTTGTCACCCTCTTATGGCTTGGAGTCCTTTTTTCTGAAGAGGACCCAATTTCATTCGTCAACAAGTTGGTTGGTAGTGGTGTGCCAGCTATGGCTAGCCTGAACATGAAATTTGTTTCCTGTTTAGTAGATGGTCTGGAAGTAGAAGTTCCTGAAGAGCTTATGATCGAGGTAATGGATGGTCATAAGTTGTCATTGGTTGGAAAATTACTAGTGTATCGTCTGAATATTGACTAGGTAAGGCAATGGGCTGACTCTATCTAGAATTTAAAAGAAAGTGTTACTATTAGTGCAATGACTAAAGGTCTTTTCCTTTTTAGTTGTGTTGTGAATGAAGATATGATTAAGGTTATCATGGGGGGACCTTAGGCCTTTGACATTTTGTTTAAGAACTTCTTGTCACTTTGTAAGTGGAAACTAGGGTTTGGTCCATTTGTTGATTTGGGTGTAGTAGCCCCAACTTGGGTGTGCCTTCGGGGGCTACCCTTAGAATTATAAAATATAGGCATCTTCAAGGGGATTGCTAACTCTTTTGGGAACCTACTGAATGTGGAAAAAGTTACTCAAGAAAAATATAAATTGATTTTCACCATAATGTGTGTTAATGTGATAGTTAATACTATTCTCCCAGCTTTAGTAGCCCTGAAGTCAAAATTTGGAAAATGGACTCAACCTTTCGAGTATGAAAATGCTAGTGTATTGTCAAGCATGTAAGAAATTCTGACACTTCCAAGATACTTGTAGTAGAAGGTTTCAAAATATGAAAAGTGGGGAGTCGGGATCTTTGAATACTCCTTTCCAACCTAATGACAAGGTTGGGCTAACAATTGTTTCTTAGATACCTTAGACCTCTACCCTTGAGGAGGAACCAATTTCATGTAGAAAGGTTGAAACAAAGGATTCTACATCAAAGATATCCCCTAAAGAAGATATATGACTGAAGAAAGGGTACCCATTCAAGCTTTCTCATTATACAACTTTGCCTTCTCTTCTCTTTTATACAACATTTTAGTGACTTTCGTTAAATATGTAGTAGGTCATACAACATCCGAGCCACCCAGGGCATTGGCTCAACTATGTTCTTCGATATCCAGATGGGTTTTATTACGACAGTTGCAAAGAGGATGTGCACGGGAACATGTATAATTGTGTTGCTTGTGAATTTGATCTGCATGAATGCTACGCCACGACTCCTCCAATTTTATAGCACGATTTCCATGGTGGGAATGGAAAGTGGATCCACTTCCAAATAGAGCCTCTCGACGAAAATTAGATGTGGTTCTTGGAGTGTGTAGGAAGCGTGTCAAGATTCTACAAGCAAGAAGAAAATATCCCCAAATAAAAGCATCAGGTTCGAATGAAATTCTCTCTATAAAATTAATTGCTTCATTCATGCATGCAAATCACCCAAGAAGATAAACCATGCATTAAGATGTTGTTGTCACTAACAAGTTGATTGGTGTCAATTGCATTAGTTCCAAAGCTTTATCGAAATATTCGTTTCATATTTTTATAGTATTTCCATGCATTAGTCTAGTAGCATTCTTAATTTGTGGATTTTAGTTTTGGGTTCCTAATGCTTATTTAGAGTTGTGACAAATTATTGAAGTCTAATTGTCATCAAATCTCAAATGCTTAGTGTTTATGCATGTCACTTGCATATTCAAACCAACCTCTGGCTATAGTTTGAAACTTTTGAGACATTGGAAAAACCTTATGTTATTGAGTGTTTGAAGGAAATCTGCTTATGAATGGGGGTTTTATCGTCATGCAATTTTTTTTGTAAACGTGGTCTATTATATATATATATATATATATTTTATTTCAGCATTAAATATTTAAACGTTTTCCCATCAAAGAATTTACATAATTCTTTCTAATCATTTATCACAATGAGTGATGTCTGATGATTGTATGCTAGAACTATTTAGATAGATAACTTATATTCAAGGACATGATGCTTGAGTTCATATATTTTGTTGAAAATGTCAATTGCTAGGCGAATTCAATGCTTAGGGTTCATGGTTGTTATGTGTTATCTTTGCTATAAAATATGTTTTGTAGAATGAAGAGAATATTATTGTGGATGGGAATAGGGATTTTATGGCTTCAAGGAGAGGTAGGAGCAGAGGTAAAACTAAAGATATAGAGTCTCCTTCTAAATAGGCTAGAATGATTAGTATTTACTAAAATTTCAACTATTTATCTCATCTTCTAGGATTTAAACCTAGGGTTCTGTAATGGAATCCCCAAAATATTGACCATCACTCTAGCTTATATCTCACTTGACATATTAGAGGGAGAGGGAGAGATAAAGGTTGATATAGAGAGATAGATAGGGATAGGAAAAGAGATAAAGAGATAGGGAGATATACATAGAGAAGGAAATGGATAGAAAGAGATAGAGAGATGAGTGAGAGGGAGATCAAGCGAGAAATAAATAAAGATATAGAGTAGAAGATATGGAGGGAGATATGGAGTGAATAAGATAGAGAGAGGGAGACATTTCTAGAGATAGGGAGAGTGTTGGATGGGTAGAGAGAGGGACACATTTCTGAAGATGAAGGGGAATATAAAGGTAGAGATGTGATGAGTCTAGTTTATGGTCTAATTATTGATAGAGTTGTTGTCCATTTCCTGCAGTTGTCATAAGAATTTGATACTTGGGAGTTGATCTTTTCATAACATTTCCTTTTAAACTATAGACTTTGGACATGAACTTATTTTCATAACTTTCAAATGATATTGGCATGCTATATGAATTGACTGTGTTAATATTGCATGTGATTAATGAATGTCGCTTTAAGATGTTTATGGATATACAGTTGTTGTGTGTACTAACATTGTCATGCAGATAATTAGAGGCTTGTAATTCAAGAATATTTCTCCAACTGGTTGTGTGCCATATCAGTCAACAAGGTGGTCATTTAATGGAGAGAAGACTCTTGGCGGCTGGAAATTCCTCAATAAAATCAAATTGTAACCACCTCGTGATGGTCTTAATTGTTGTTGGGAAAATGCAGGTGTTACTGCTATGCCAGACTCATGTTAAGACAAACATGCCTGACAGATTTTGTGCATGCATAATCGCCTCTGCTCTTTTCCATGTTTTCCCTAATGTGGTGTCCTTCACGTTCACGAGAGTTGACCACCTTGCTAGGTGTTTAAATAAGGCTCTAATGTTCTTTCTAAGCTATGGAGTCGAAGAATGTTAATTTTATGATGTACTCACACTCTTAAGTTGTTCAACAATACAATCATGTTGCTCATTTGTACTCATGTTTTTCAATGAATGAAATGAAGTTATAAGTTTGTGCATCTGAGTTTGTCTTAGTTTTAGGGAATACTTATCCAAGGGGGCCCAGGTGATGTACTCACTTAGCAATAATATTTAGCATATTTTGAATATAAGAAATGGATATTTCTAATCTAATTATTGGTGTAATGCTTTCTTTAGTATTATCATGATGATAATGATGTTGATATTGACTTAAAGAATCAATAATAAATGCAAATGTATTTGATTGCTAAAAGATTATCTTCTCTCTATTTGCAAGCCTACTAAGGAGGAAGGGCTTGAGAAAAGTGGTGCCTAAAAACCCCACTTAAGGTTTTTCCCCTAGGACCCAAGGCAGGGATGTGCCATGGAGGGGTGGCAAGTTCACCTAAGGTTTCACGAGTCCTAAGGAAAGGGTTGGGCCATGGAGGGGTGGGGATCCCACCTAATATTCCACTACGACCATGGAGGGGTGGTAGGCCTAGGCCACTTATAAGTTCTGTTGGCTTCCCCCAATAGGAATGTGTTTTCTGAG
The DNA here is from genome assembly GCA_007115665.2 of Sequoiadendron giganteum. Classification (NCBI taxonomy): domain Eukaryota; kingdom Viridiplantae; phylum Streptophyta; class Pinopsida; order Cupressales; family Cupressaceae; genus Sequoiadendron; species Sequoiadendron giganteum. Next base: position 603,307,970 of record CM021106.1, on the reverse strand, counting down.
GAGATGTCATGGGTGGAGAATGTAGTTACAAGTCCCCTAGAGTGGAAGGTTGTAGGTTAGAACCCCTTGAACTTAGCCAAGGACTTCGGGCGGATCTATCCACATGGATAGAGAATGCAGTTACAAGTCACTAAGAAGGGAGGGTTGTAGGTTACCACCTTTGAACTAGGGACCATGGCTTTGGGTGGATCCATCCATTCCACCCCTCATGTGTTTTCATGGTTGCATTTATGATTATGCTTATATTATGGATATCTAGATATTAATGCTAACAGATATGTGTATGTGGAAATGTGTTAATATGGTGAATGTATATTTCAAACCAAGATTTTTTTCATTAAAGAGAACATTTATTTGAAAAGAAGAAACCCTAAACCTAATCTACAAGTGAATTTTAGGGCAAACCGGGTAAGGGACATTACATTACTTCCCTCTAGGTTATTGATGGCTCTAATCACTAGTACATAAACAACAATATAAGACTGAAAAAACTACTAAAAACTGCTTATAAATGATTGAACTTGATCATGTGACCATTAGTAGTTTATTGCCAGTCATATATAATGTGACCAGATTGATGACTAAACCATTTTTAGTCATATATTGGTTTTTTTGATTGATTGATTTGGTAGTATATTTAGTCATTGATTGTTGTAATCTAATCAATTTTTATTCACTAATATATTTAGTCATTGATTGTTGTTAGCTAGTCACTTATTTAGTCATTTTTATTCACTAATTTCTGTCCATTGGTAGTGTATTTAGTCATTAATTTTAATCATCATTTTGATCAATTTGGTAGTATATTTAGTCATTTTTATTCACTAATTTAACAATGGTCATATATTTAGTCATATTTATTCATTGTTCACTGATTTCTATCAGTTGGTAGTATATTTAGTCAATTTAATTATTAATTGATGTTAATTAGTAGTATATTTAGTCATTTTGAAGCTTGCATTTAGTCATTAGTATATTTAGTAGTATATTTTGAAGCTTGCACAATGAAACAACTTTGAGAAGGTAGAACAACTTATTTTATTGATAAAAAATGCTTACAAATAGCATACAAATTTGAAAATAAGTTACAATGCTTTCTCTTTGCTAAAAAAACCTTCATGGTTACAATACATAACTCAAAGAATGAGCAAGAAACTGATTTTTTGAGTATCACTGAGCATAGAAGCACAAAGACATTCATAGACACCTTCTTCACAAATCCATGATTGTCCCATGAAGCTCACTATCCTAGTTCAAGATCACACTGTCATCTCTATCGAGATCCTTCTCGTACACCCAAATTTCTCTAGTTCATAAGTTGCCACTGTGAATTGTTACCTATAGCAATAAACTGTCCTTATCTCTAATATAGAAATCAACATCCCATTATGATGCTATTGTTGCAAAATATTTGTGTCTTGGCAGATAGCTCATAATAACCCTCAACCTTGTTGCTGCTCACTTGTACCAACTCTATGGTATTGTCCTAGGTGTTCATGCATCTAACATGAAGACTCTTGACGATCATGAGATTTGGAACTATCAAATGCATACTAGAAGGTTGTCTCCTTACCCCTTTAAATGCCTCTTGAGACATTGACAATATTGTAACCTTTGCATCTAGTTCTTCTCATTAAATCTAAGATTATCTTTTAATTTTTTCATGATCACTTTCTTTTACATGAATCTTTTCCCCTTGACAGTCACTTGTAGGTTTTCTTCATGCATAGCTGGAAGCTCTTTCATAGACTATCCTTTCAATCCTCACTTTCATACATCCTCATTTGCAAACATATTCACTCAAGTTTGAGGAATGCTTCTACCATGGTCATAATTATTTTGGAAACACTGTCATTTCCATGATGCCATTTGATCAGGACCTTCACTTTGTGTTTCCAGGTTAGATTGAAACTACCTAATCTCTTCACACTCTTCTCACTATATTGTTTCAAACGTCCCAGTGTCTTCTACTTATGGCTCTCAGTGTAACCCTATCATCCATGGGTCTTTAAGTGTTCCTCAGCCTCAAATGACTATCACTACCTTTTGAGAAGGTCCTATTATTCTTTTACAATCATATCACTATCATAATCATTCCTTGTGGGTGAAACCATGATACAAAGGATTATTGCAAACAACAAAGAGAGGACTTGCAAAGCAAAAATACATTTTTAAGTACTCAATCAACGATTTTTTAAAAGTTTTCCTAGTTAGACCATAATAAAAAATCTATAGAACATTATCAATAAAAAACTAACAATTATTGGACTTGATAGACAAGGTCATAAAAAAAGATAAGCTAAACTAGTTCCCTAGACCAAAAACTATAGACAAATTATACAATATGCACACTATATAAGATTCACTAAGGGGGGTTTTGCATAAATAAAAATTATTATGTGCCTATGTTTTTGACTCAAATACATACACCAAACTATTAAAAACCATGCCTTGCAAATGAGATTTTTAGATATTGAAGGAAAGAAACACACAAATGACACTTTCGAGTTTTCTAAAATAGAGATCAGCTATTCAGTGCAAACAAAGATTGAAGGAATACAATACACAATTTCAAGAAATAAAACAATAATTGTAAGTCCATGCAACATAACTCTAGCCATGATAGGTGCATTATTTAGTTGTGGAGGATGTTCTATGGTAGACATGTATGCAAAATATGGAAGCATAGGAAAAACTCGTGAACTATTCGAAAAAATGCATCAAAGAGATGTAATCTCATGGAATGCAATAATTGTAGGATATTCACATAATGGATTTGTTGAAAGGGCTTTCAAAACTTTCAAGAAAATGTGATTGGTGCAGTTCTAAAGCCAAATTATACAACCTTTGATAGCATCCTCCTAGCCTGTGACAAAATGGGAACTTAGCAATAGGGTATAGAAATCCATCAAAGCATAAAGGATAGATTTGTTAGATTTTGTAGTGGCAACTACCCTGGTGGACATGTATGCAAAATATGGAAACATAGACAAAGCATGTGAATTGTTTGAAAAAATTCCTCAATGAAATGTGGTCTCATGGAATGCAATGATTGCAGGATATGCACAAAATGGAATTTTTGAAAAGGCTTTAGAAAATTTCAAGAAAATGCAACTAGTAGGTGTAAAGCCAAATTCGACAACCTTTGCCAACATCCTCCCTGCCTGTGCCAAAATGGGAGCTTTGGAATAGGGTATGGACATCCATCCCGCACACCCGCCAACCTCTCTAGTCACCGTTGCGAGAGGGTAGAAATTCAGGGAAGACATTTGTTGGGTATTTCATTTGACGTGATTGTTGCCTCAGCTACTTATCTCCTGCAAAGGAAATTTTGTGTGATTAAATTCTAGGCTCCCTCGCAGCCCCACAAGGAGCCATGGCATGAGGGTGTGGGATGGTGGGCTCTCCCCGCATCCCCATGAAGGAACTTTTGTGTGTGCGCGAGGATGATGTGATTTTACTTTTGGATGTGATGATCAATGTTGTTCCTAAAAATTTTGAGTTTGAAATGTATGGATAGAGGAATTTTATCAAATGTTGTAGTTTCAACTACCCTGGTAGACATGTATGCAAAATGTGGAAGCATTGATAAGGCATGTGAATTGTTTGGAAAAATGCCTCAAAGAGATGCCATCTCATGGAATGCAATGATTGTGGGATATGCAAAAAATGGATTTTTTGAAAAGGATTTAGAAACTTTCAAGAAAATATAATTAGTAGGTGTAAAGCCAAATTTGACAACCTTTGCTAGCATCCTCCCTACCTATGCCAAAATGGGAGCTTTGGAATAGGGTATGGACATCCATCATAACATAATGGAAGGGGGAATTTTGTCAAATATTATAGTTGGAAATGCTCTGGTAGAAATGTATACAAAATATGGAAGTATAGATAAGGCACATGAACTATTTGATGGAATGGCTCAAAGAGATGTCATCTCTTGGAATGCAATGATTGCAGGATATGCACAAAATGGATTTTTTAAACAAAAATTGTTGTGATAGATGCAAACTATTTCCATCATCTTAAATAGGGACAATATTCCTGAGGAGATGATTGATGATGCTAAATAAAGCAATCTGAAAAATAGGCTTGCAATATGTTGTAGTGGCAACTGCCCTAGTAGACATACCCACAAAGAGTCTATAATGCAACTTCAAAAGCTGCAGTCATACCTATCTTAGCCTGTTCCCCACATGAACATATGTTCAATAATATAATAGAATATAAAATAAAATAAAGAGTTTGCGTCACAAAAAAGTGTAGCCTTGACACTTTTCACTCATTTGGGCCTTTCTTGTGGTTTTTGGCCTAGTTTTTCTTAGATTTAATGTTGTAATGTGGCTAACACATTCACATTAGGTCTTGAACCCTTGCAAATCAACAAGAATTCTATGGTGTCTTGTCAAGGTGTTGTGAAGTGATGTAACCCACTTTCACACTTTTCTAGGCCCTTTTCATCACAATTCATCTAAATAACCCCTTTCCAAGCCTTATTTCAAAGTGTTGTAAAGAGTTGTAACAAACTCTCGCACTTTCCAAGGCTTATCATCAATAAATTAACCCTTTCTTATGTTAAAATGACCCCTTAATGCACTTATAGGTCCTACTTAAGTGTGTTTCGGAAGATAATCCCGACAAGTGTCATTAATCACCTTTTAATTCTTGAAGATCGCTTAAATTTTCCTAGGTGGACTAAGTCGCCACCTTGGGTGACTTAGACCCATGTGGCATAAAAATCAAATTTAATCTTAATTTCTGGCGGGATTTTATCTCCTAAACTCTAAGGTCGGCCTGTGATGTGTTATTTTCGAGGAATTAGGGCATAACATGTATAAATAAAGGGTTCTCCCCTAATTTTTCATCTCATAAGGCTCATTTATCTTATCTCCTTCTTCTATTCATCATTCTTCTCAAGCAAGCTAGGGTTTTTAGCATTCTAAGTCATCAAGACATCCTTCCAAGGCATTTAAGGGCTGAATCTTCCTCCATTGTTGTAGAAACTCAAGATCTATCTCCATGGCAAGGTACTAGTTCCATTGTTTCATATTTCATGCTTCATTATCTTGTTTCATTACTTGATTTAATTATCTAAAAAGGGATTTGACCAAGGCACACCCCTATGCCCTAACAATCAACAAGTTTTCCCTCTTGGTGTGATTTACAGGTCTTTTATGTAGATTCGGCAAAGAAAAAAGGTGGAAAAGTCTTCAACAACTTGTCAAATCTCTCCAAAGTGGTCAAAACCCTAAAAGAAGCTTGGAAGAACACTTACAGACAAAATTCTATAGTTTTGGATCCAGAAACTTGTCAGGAGTAGAAGTGTAGACCAAGGACTATAGAGTGCACCTTTAGATTTATTGAAACTTGAAAGTGGACTAAGTCACCATTAGTGGTGACTTAGTCCCACTGACAAGCCTGAAAAGGGTTTTCTGTAGATCTAAGTACCCTTTTGTCTAAAACCTGTTCCGACAGATTTTCTCAGAAATTGGACTAAGTCACCCAGATTGGCACAAGTGTCCCAGTTGACTTCTACATCAGCTTTTTCAGGATTCCAAACCTCCATCTTATCCCTCTCCAGTTTCCAGGTGCACCTCATTCTCCTCTTTCATTTGTATCATACTTTACTTGCATTTCATAGTTCATTTCTAGGTCTTTTGTATACAACATCATGTTTTCCAACACTTTGCATTTTTTAGGATTAACATCAATAAATCATTTCTTTTTTCAGTTTTATGCATTTAGACATCATAATTAAACACATTACATCCATCATAACAATCTTTGAATGTGAACACTAGCATTTTGGTATCATCTTTCTCTCCTTTTAGGTGAACAACCCTAGAAGAGTTAGAGAACCCTAGGTGGTGCCAAAATCTATGTTTCATTTTGGTGAACCTAATTTTCCTACACCCTCTTGTTTGATTTGGAGTCCATCATCATCTTAGAATTAGCTTGCATTGCATTTTGCATTAGTTAAGTTGCATTCTAGGGTTTTAAATTTTTGCATTAGTGAAAGTGCATATAGGTTGCATTTTTTGCATCTCAAACCATTGAAACTTTCTAAAATTTTGTATTTGCATCATAGAACCCAGAAACCACCCACACCAATCCAAAAAACTTGAAAAATTCTAAAAAAATCACTACCTGGACCAATTCACCACCTTGGGAAACTTAGTCCCTTTAGGCCCCTGAAATGCCTTTTGAAAACCCTATTTTTAAGATTTTGTTTGCTGCCCTCATCTATCTATATTAGTGGGTTGACTTTTTGTTACATGCATTTTACTCAATCTAGCTTAAATTGGTCCATTTCATGCATCGCTTCATCTCAATTTTTCATTCACAACATTTCATTTTTAGATCATCACATAATATAATTAGTATATTACCTTTTCTGAAATCTTAAAAGTTGCATTGCATTTTAAGTTTGCATAGCTTCTATTACATTTAAATCATTAAGATTAGCATAATTTACATTCATTGCACTTGTGGATAGAATTAGTTTCTTGCACTTTTCATTTTCAACAATTGTTCATAGTTCAATTAGACCAAATTACATTTGTAATTCATTATCATTCAAAAACAAATAAATAAACAAATAAATGGTTAGCCTTAGCATATCATGCCAACCTTTTATTAGAGATGAATTTGACATGTTAAATGAAGCCCTTGATGACTTCATCTCTCTTAGATCATCCACTAAAGATTTGACACAACAAGATACAAGCATCGATAATCATGATAATCATAATTGTTCTTCTCCTGATATCTCTCCCATTGGTGACGAAGGTATCTTGATGAAAGGAGACACAATCATTTAAGATCACGAAAGTCTTTCTTGTATTCCTCCTCGTCCCCCTTTCAAAGACCTTATGACACACGAAGCTAAAATCATGGTTACTACCTTACCTATTCTTCATTCATCTTCCAACACCTCCTGTATTTGTGAGAATGGTTTAATAAATAAGTATATAATCAAGAATTCTCATGAAAAAAACATTTTTAAGGAGAATATGTTGGTATCCAACAATCCAATGATTGAGAGTTATAGCATTATTTCTCTCCTTCCTAATGTTCCTCATATTTGGAAGGGTCTATTTGAACAAAAAAGTCCAACCATTGGTAACCATATAACTCCTACTTATTCTTCTCTTAATGCATCTCCTATGAGCGATGAAGCTATTTTACTAAATCCAACCATGAAATTTTATGCACCTAGTGTTTGTCACTTTCCTATAAGCTCTCCTCCTAGGATAGACACTATGGCACAAGAGAATGACACCTTAGAGAAACAAAATGTAATCATCGACAATCACAACAATCAAATTTCCCCTCTCCTAATATATCTCCTATTAGTGAAGATTATATTATGGTGTTACAAAATCCAATTGATAAGAACCATGAGAATCTAATGGAACAAGAAATTTCACGCATTAATCATTCCCTTACGTGCGATGGAGTCAATTGTGAAGAACCAAATAATGAATGTCCTGCACATCTTGTTTATAGTTCTCTTTAAACACTTTCCTATTAGGGAAGGTATCATGGTGCAAGGCAACAACATTGTTGCACTCCTTTCAAGCAATGTTAATGTTTCTTCCTTAGGTAATGGTACAAAAATTATCCTCAATTTCCCTTTCTTAGAGATACATCAACCCAAGCCTGCCAAGGTTATGAATACCCAAGTGTCCATTAGATCCCCATTTACTGCTGGACCTCCTACATACCCTGTGGGACATCCTAAGAAACCTCTAATTCTTTACCCACCATCACACAAGAAACAAGTTCACAACACACCCAAACTAATCCTTCACCCACCTAAGAACACCGCCTCACATCACCCAAGTTACAATAACATTACTCACATATATGACAAAGTGTATACCATCAAGGCCAACTTTCCCAAAACTTTGTTTACCTATCCACATAAATAACATTAGTTTATGCTCCTTTCCATGTAATAGTTGTAGGATCATAACATACTCACTATTGCATGTTTTACATCCCTCACGAGGAGTAGCATACCATCATCCACTCCAGGCTCACCTTTGTCCTGCACTAAGTGGGGGCAAGGGGTTTAGTAGCCTTGTCCTCATATGTCACTTGTTGTTGTCTCTTTTGTCTTTTCATTAACCTTTCATGAACATATAAGAGCAAGCTTGGGACGCGGATGACATGTCTTAAGTTGACCCACATGTGACACACTACCCTTTTCATGATGTAGCTCAATTAAGAAACATATGACTTGGAATAGGGCTTTTCGAACAAGCTCTCATATCTTCCTCTCCTTCTTCTACTTTCAAGCAATTGTTCACAGTGATGGTGTAGCAATCACTTTAAAGTGGGGGCATACACAAACAAAATCTTTTTACAAAATTCCATGGCGTGATTTTTCTTTTCTTGTGATGTGTCCTCTTCTTGGTGGTGTCATTGGGTTTGATTCCTTCCAAGAGTGTACAATCAACTGAAGTGGCCTAATGCGAATGAGGCATCCCATGGATAATGATCTAGCACTTTGACTTGTCCTCTCTTGGAGACATTAGGAGCAATGCTCCCTAAGAATAAAACCTTGCACAAACAAAGCAAAATCCCCTTCAACAAAATCTTCAAATAATATTTAAAAGTATTTACAAAAGCATTGTGGAGCCCTATCAAAGTTACCAAGAGGGTAACATTGGTATGGTTAGTATGATGGGAAGCCGACACAATGGCATGAATTTCTCACTAAACCACTTCTTTAGACTTCTCACTCGATGGACAACCATTAGTTTCGTCTCCTCAAAGTGTATGTTTTTTGGACAGACAAACTAGATCTAATCCACAAATCCACAACTAGCTGGACAAATAGTCGAAGCTTGATCCACCTTTTTACTTTCGTTCTCTTCTTTTTAGCTCTTGTCATTGCATGATCATGTATCTCGTTTTGCTGCAAATATTCACCTTTGTGTGTGTCCTTTTGCACTCATGCTGGTTTGACTTAGGATCTTGGATCATGGGGGCTTGCACAACCTCCTTGATTTTGTCATTCTTTGTCATCCGCATTGGTATAATTGGACCCTTCTCTTGAATGGATACTTTAGTGTGAGTTTGAAGCAAGTTCATCCTCTCACTAAAGTGGGGGCTAAATGTGTAACAAAAAAAGTGTAGCCTTGACACTTTTCACTCATTTGGGCCTTTCTTGTGGTTTTTGGCCTAGTTTTTCTTAGGTTTAATGTTGTAATGTGGCCAACACATTCACATGAGGTCTTGAACCCTTGCGAATCAACAAGAATTATATGGTGTCTTACAAAGGTGTTGTGAAGTGTTGTAACCCAATTTCACACTTTTCTAGGCCCCTTTCACCATAATTCACTTAAATAACCCCTTTCCAAGCCTTATTTCAAAGTTTGTAAAGAGTTGTAACAAACTCTTGCACTTTCCTAGGCTTATCATCAATAAATTAACCCTTTCTTATGTTAAAATGACCCCTTAATGCACTTATAGGTCCTACTTAAGTGTGTTTCAGAAGACAATCCCGACAAACATCATTAATCACCTTTTAATTCTCGACAACTGTTTAAATTTTCCCAAGTGGACAAAGTCGCCACCTTGGGTGACTTAGTCCCATGTGGCATAAAAAATCAAATTTAATCTTAATTTTTGGCAGGATTTTGTCTTCTAAACCCTAAGGTTGGCCTGTGATGTGTTATTTTCGAGGAATTAGGGCATAACATGTATAAATAAAGGGTTTTTCCCCCTTTTTTCATCTCCTAAGTCTCATTTCTCATTTCTCCTATCTCCTTCTTCTATTCATCACTCTTCTCAAGCAAGCTAGGGTTTTTAGCATTCTAAGTCATCAAGACATCCTTCCAAGGTATTCAAGGGCTGAATCTTCCTCCATTCTTGCAACAACTCAAGATCTATCTCCATGACAAGGTACTAGTTCCATTGTTTCATATTTCATGCTTCATTATCTTGTTTCATCACTTGATTTAATTATCTAAAAAGGGGTTTGACCAAGGCAAACCCCCATACCCTAACAATCAACAAGTTTTCCCTCTTGGTGTGATTCGAAAGTCTTGTGTGTAGATTTGGAAAAGAACAAAGGTGGAAAAATCTTCAACAAATTTTCAAAGCTCTCCAAAGTGGTCAAAACCCTAAAAGAAGCCTGGAAGAACACTTACAGACCAAATTCTGTAGTTTCGGATCTGGAAACTTGTCAGTAGCAAAAGTGCAGACCAAGGACCACAAAGCACACCTTAAGATTTCCTGAAACTTGAAAGTGGACTAAGTCACCACTAGTGGCGACTTAGTCCCACTGCCAGGCCTGGGAAGGGTTTTTTGTAGATCTAAGTACCCTTTTGTCTGAAACTTGTTTTGATAGATTTTCTCAGAAACTAGACTAAGTCGCCCAGATTGGCACAAGTGTCCTAGTTGACTTTTGTATCATATTTTTCAGGATTCTAGACCTCCATCTTATCCCTCTTCAGTTTCTAGGTGCACCTCATTCTCTTCTTTCATTTGTATCATACTTTACTTGCATTTCATAGTTCATTTCTAGGTCTTTTGTATACAACATTGTTTTTTCCAGCACTTTGCATTTTTTAGGATTAGCATCAATAAATCATTTATTTTTCAGTTTGTTGCATTTAGACATCATAATTAAACACATTACATCTATCATAATAATATTTGAATGTTAACACTAGAATTTTGGTATCATCTTTCTCTCCTTTTAGGTGAAAAACCATAGAAGTGTTAGAGAACCCTAGGTGGTGCCAAAATCTGTATTTTAGAGTTTAACTAATGAATTGTAGAAAATAGATTTTTATAGTTTATATTTGTATCGCTGATTATATTCATTGCATTGCACATCTTTCAAACTCAAAGAATTACTTCACACTGCATAACTAATAACTAGATGCTGATAAATGACAAAATTTCAATTACAATATAGTTTATTACAAAGTCAACCTAAGCAGTTATGCAATTAGTTCACATTGCATAAATAATAACTAGGAGTAGCTACCAATTGCATTAGCTTGTCATGGAATTCTATGAGACGACATTTATTTGAGGCAATTTTTCAAATAGTTCACTACCTTGTCTATGCTATGAAAATTTTCATACATGTCTACCAAAGTATTTTATCAAATAGTTCATTGCCTTGCTACTATTATCTACTATTGTCCTACATCTCATGGCATCTTTATCACTATCAATATGTCTATAAAGTCATGATGATATGAATATATTTAAATCTTACTCATGCTTGAGGATAGTCATGACTTGTCCTTCCTATGACTGCCTTTAATAGTCCAAGGCTATCCTAAACTCCACATTCATGATATGACTATCCTAAACTCTTCATTCATGGTCATTGTACTAAAAATTATCATGACTGTCCTTACATTATTGTTTCACCATGATTTTATGGTGAGTGTTAAACTTATTGTTATGATTTTCCCTAGTTTTAAGAAGTGGTTGTCTCTTTCATTTGAAATTGCACTTGTCACTTTTCACTACCTTCAATTATCTTTGCACAGTCCACTTGACATGTATTTTAAATGACTATCTCTTTAGATGAAGTCACTGCCCCTTGACATTGTTAATGAGCATTTGACATTCATGACTATCCAATGATTTCTAATGGACTATGCTCTATCTTTTAATATTGATTCCTTATCTTGATTGTCACCAACTTGTGCTTAAGATCTCTACCCACCTGTATCTCTTGGCCTTGCCTTAGTAGCAGATGCTTGATCACCTCCCTTTCATATATTCCTACATAGTTCACTATCCTTGGTTTGTCAATCACTTAATGTATTCTTTCCATGTCACAAAACAAGAATATTCTATCATTAACAAGGTTGTAGTATGAAGGCTTATAAGCATACTTTGGGATCTATTTGTTTCCTATCAAATTTCCCCATAATAACCCTTGTTATTTTCATGATGGACATAAGAAAATGCATTAATCTTTAATTGTGATAAAACCTTTATGGAGTTACCCTCTAAAATGACACATGAATGCATAACTTTGAGAGGATTAAAGCAATACCCATGGAAATATAAGGAAAAAATCTTGAAACCTGCAACATTGACATTAGAAAGGTGGGTGCAAAGCTCAATGATTTGATGATCTCATAATCACATAGAAAAAACATTATTTCTTTAAGCGAACTCAAGATGACTCAGAATAAAGAAGATTTTGTGGGATGATTGTACAACTTTTCTATATTGGTGACACCAAATAAGTCTATATTGGAGAAATTATCTTCGCAAATAAAGGCAGCAGGGTATTTCCAGATTCAAGAATTTTGCTTAATGTTGTGGAATAGAAGAAAAAAGAATCATTTATCTACCACCATAGTGAAAATTTAGAAATTGAATTTGGTTTTTTAAACATGGCCCTTGGTACAACTATTAGAGTTGTTAAGAATGTTTGAGTATGTTTTGATTTTCACATTGCATCTAAATTCATCTTCAAGATTGTTGCAAGAGAAATTGTTCTGAGAGATGTTAACCATTTCCATCATTTTAAAGAGGAAAAATGTTCTTGTGGAGAATATTGGTGATGCTAAATGAAACAAATTGAAAAATAGGATTGCACTATAATAATGTGCACTACATCAGATATCCAGTCACTAATAGAAACTCATCATGATAGAAACTCATGCAACATAAAAACCTAAAACATTTTAGGAATAAAAGTCACTGAATATTCTTTCAGAGGTGGTCAAAAAAAGGATATAAGTCATTGAAGGATATAAGACATAGCATGAATAAAGGATAATCCATAAGAAGAATAATGAATAACATTCACATGTTTTGAAAGGTGACAACCTAAAGATGTTTGATGAGTTGGATGGACCTGTAGAAGCATAAAATGGGTAGAGACAGTCACTAATATGTATGGTAGTAACGAAGGTATAAATGAAAGATTGTGAGATATGATAGTCCTCAATTTTTATGAAGTAAATAATCGAGCATCTCAAAAGATGATAGAATTAGAGCCAGTATGGTGTACCCCGTGACAGTAAAATGAAAATACCAAGGAGATGACATGCTTAAGAGGTTAGAAACTACATGAGGTTTTATGACAATACATTTTTCTTTTGACAATAGACGATGACATGAAACAAGAGAAAGAGTGGGTCATGATAAAGGACAAGAGAAGCAACAAATTTAGTGACAATAGCATAAAGAGGAGCATGCATAGTTTATTATAAAAGGAGAATTCAGAGTGACAATTTCCTTTTAATGATCATTTTGACAAATGACATTCCTTGTTAAAGTCTAGAAAGAGGGAAAATATTTCTAAATGATAAGTGGAAATACCTTGTCTATGGAGTAGAGACCACTGAAAATAGATGATAGAAGATCATAGTGAACATGGAACAAGAGATAGTCAGTGACAGGGTACTGTCGTGTAGACTATGATAAAAATATAACCCATGCATGGATGGAAAATAAGTATCATGAGACTCCATGGAAAACATAACCTATAACATTTAAGATAGTGTTTCGACAGTATTTGCATGATAGAGACACCGATTAAAAGAAATTAATGATAAAAGGGAAGTCTAGAGGAGGGTGATAGTCCATGAAGAAGTATTTGTAAACAAGGAAAATGAGAAAGAAGCTAGTGCCAAGAGAAAAACATAGTCCAAAAGGCAAGATATAAAATAAAGCATAGTAACAATCATATTCCCCTAAAAGAACCTCATGAAGATAGCATGGACAAAATGACAGTATGACAAGCTTGATCATAGGGCATTATCATGCATGGATAAACATGGGACACAATACATAGGGGTCTTACATGATATATGGCATTCCATAGAATGTGGGTAGTGACTTTGACCACATGGGAAGTAATGATGAGTGATAGTCTAACCAAAATTATAGTCATGAAAGCCTATCTATGTGTCTCTAAGAGGATTTTTTTACCTTACGTTTATTAGAGAATGAAAAGCACCCTTATTACAATATCTACCTTGTGTAGCCAATATTTCACTCACTTCATATAAAGCAAACAAAATTTCTTTCATATTAAACAAAATATGCTTACCAGGCTACTCAGGTTGTGCTTCTTCAATGAAAATAATTTTCTGAAGAATATAAGTGTAAATTTGAAGCACATTTCAACAGGAGCTTATCTGATCCTACAGAGATGGATTGTCAGAAGTAGAATGAGATGAAAGAGTCGTTATATTTAGAAGCAGGATGCTAAAATTGGATCTGAGGCTTTTGATAAAGTATCCTTTGGTTGAGGGTTGGATAAATTATAACCCCTTAACAAGAGAGTACGTTTGATGTAATGATACTAAAAAATTAAAAAAAAAAATTCTCTTGCAGTCAGTTTATTTTAGATAGTAAAAAATAAAATATCAATCTTACTCCATTGAGCTAAAAAAGACTTACATCTTTATCTGATCCAACTGCCTTAAGAAATCTCTTCATAAACACATAAGGAGTTGGAAGGGTAAGAGAAAATTTCAGATTATTTAGGATGGATTTCTCCTGTAGTCAGTTTTAATGTAACATGATTCATCAGTATAATAACCCATATTAAACAAAATATGAACTATGGGTATTTGATTCAATTTCGAAAATTGAGATTAAAATGTATCAAGTATGTATATACCATTTGTAGAAGTTCAACTCTTGTGTAAGCATCCTCTATAATGCAAATAAAATATTCAACAAGAGGAATATAAATCTCCTCATATTTACATGCCACAAACATGGCAGTGATTGCAACAAGTTGTAATGAATTTCTTACTCCCATTTGTCTTGAGAGATATCTATCAAGGATGTTGATTACTAGGAATAACGTCTCTCGCATGAGCTTGAATTCTAAATGAGTCTAAACAACAAAGAGGAACAAATGAGACTGATTATTGAAACTTAAAGAGAATGCCACCTTTGAGAAAGAAGAAAGATCCAATATAACTCAGACATATGGAAAAGTGAGACCTTAATGATCCAATCTGCCAAAATTGCTCTCATATTTTCATTTATGTCAGGTTGATGAGACATACAATTTGAAGGAACACAACTAAAGACCTGAGATGAGATTTCATTCGATGGTGAGATCAATGCAATTTAAAACTGATGCTATGTTTGTTCCATGGAAAAGGGGCCAAGTAAATGGACACCCAAATACCTGTCATCATCTAAGAATGAACTAGTCCATGCTTTGTGCTGCAACACATATCATATAAATACCAGAGAGAACAAAATAATTGTAGAAGGCTCAACTTATATAGAAAAATTGCTCCATCCATTCAATACATTGAAAAAGAGAAAAAACACACCTCTATTTTACCGTGGAACCTATATATATCATTTACATAGTCTACTACAACTAATGGATTTCCCTTGTCTTCCTCATCTTCTGAAAAAGGACTTTGTAAGCCATGTAGCTTAAAATGAAATAGAAGATAGAGCTCACTTCCTTGATATTTGTCATGATGTAATGATACTAGATGTGTTTCAGGTGATATTAGCAATTTCAAATTAGTTCAAGAAACCCTAAATCAAGACAACCAAACCAAGCTTCATGATTTCAATGTGAATCTAAATGGCTATTGAAACAACTGAGTAAGCAAGTAAACATGGGATTTCAACAACCCTAGAATTCTTTGGGCTAATAGGATGTTAAATTTTTAATCCTTTCACATTTGTCTTATAGTGGGTTTTTGTTTTCAATCATTTATTATTTTAATTCATTTATGGTTTGTTACTTTCTCACCAGGGTAGTTCAGTTGGGAAGAGTTTATGGGTAGCAAAGGATGTCACTAAAAAAGACAACTGGAAGGATCACACTCTGCAAAGAAGATATAAGCAATGTATTATCTAGACTCTAGACACATTGTTGGGTTTGACAAACCAATATGATCTAAAGAGAACTAAAATTCAACATCATTTCTCATGGGAGTGAGACAAGATTGAATCACTTGAGAGATGTGTTTAGGAGAAAAGTATAAAATCATACATGTTCCCTCCTCAAATTTAAAAAGGGGGAAACTAAAAAGACTATCAGAAAAAGATAGAACTCCGCTTCTTACTTGAAATAACCCATTAATACTGTGTTTTTGTACTTGTATTTGCTCATTTTCAATAAAATGGGTGTGTCAAAACTTGAAAATTTTCAAAAATTATTGGAGATAGTGAAAAAGCATTGGAATCCAACCTTTGATGAGTTCATCTATTTTTGAAGGAGGTAGCGCATCCAATCCAACAATTTCTTGAGCGTAGAGGCGGTCTTCTTCGTCTGACACATCTTCCAAGTCTTTGAGAGTATCAAGAATTACAAAGCGAGGAGCCATGACTCTTCTCTGTCAATTCTTGATCAGTTCAGGATGAAGGGTTTCTTTTGTTTGAATTATTTTTCATCCAAAAAATTTCCCTCTGCAACTTCAAAATATTTTCCACTCCCGCCAATGAAATATATATTTTAATTACCCACTTTAATATCATATTGTCTAATTTTTTTGTGTGACTAATTATTTAGTCATTTTTATTTGTGTGACTAATTATTTAGTTGTGTTTTCACCTGATGATCAAATTAGTCATTTATAGTTGCGTTACAAAAAATGACTAGAATTTACTCATTTTTAGTTGTCATGACTAAAAGTTTTAGCCACATAGTCATTTATTTGTCAAATTCTACTAGTGAATAGAGCATCAAGAACCCTTTGATTCTCCTAGAACCAATTTTTTTTTTCATGATGTTGGCAATAAGTATCAGTGTAAATTAAACCCATAGTTTCATCAATCAACTTGAAATAATCAACACTAGGGCTCTAAATGAAGTATTTCTTTTGCGGTGATGAAACTATGGCTATCTATACTATGTTGTTCAAGGGTTTACTTGCAATCTGGAACTGCTTATTATCGAATTATTCATATATTGTTCAGAGGTTTCATGCTGATTATTTAGTTGTCATTACTCATTCTTATTATTAGCGTTCATATTTGAAGGTTTCGTAATAAATTTGACATTATTTATCATTAGATCTACTAATTAATTGTTGTTATTTTGATGATGTTTAAATAAGGGCAGTTAGTGTGCATTGTATGGGAGGTGATGATAAGACTGCTCTCACATAACTCAATGCAATGATCCAAATTAAAGGTGATACCCCTATAAATTCTATTGATTTTATTCTCTATGTTTTAAGTCTTTATTAAAAAAAGTCATTCTATTTTAAATTTCCGGCTTTTCCTCTCATGACAAGATTTTAGGTATGTGTATAAAAAGAGATAAGCTAGTGCATATAAACTGTGTTCTTCTGGTATTGTGTGTTTGATTGGAAGTGCTAATTTTAGTGTAGTTTTGATTAGTGTAAGAACATGATGGGAGGTCTCTTCCTATAAAGCCAATATAATTGGCAATGTTCTTTTACATCAAGAGGCAACAACTCATTTTTTGTTTGATATTTCTTGATTTACCTTCTATAAGCAATTCCACTTCTTTCCTGTCATCAACTCCCCTAGGCTGAAATGGGGTTGATTGGAAGTGCTATTTTTACTACTTGTTCTTTAAAAAATTTAGTTTTGATTACCATAAGAACAGGATGGGCGGTCTCTTCCTATAAAGCTAATATAATTGACAATTTTCTTTTGCCTCAAGAGGCACCAAATTTTTTGTTTGATATTTCTTGATTTACCTTCTATAAGCAATTCCACTTCTTTCCTATCATCAACTCCCTTAGGCTGAAATGAGGTTTATCTCCTTGAATCTTGATTCCATGAAAATTATTAGCTTTCAAAAACTATTCTTAAACATCAAATAGTTCAACATTCAACAATAATTTTTTTCCAATAAAAATAAGGCAATATTATCATGAGGAATCAAATTCTCATTATCAGTTGAGAATTCCTTCTGATTTCTAGTATTGTTGTTTATAAAATTTTCTTTCATCATTGGTCCTTCTCAGATTCTTGTCTGCATTTCTCATATATTATTTCTTCTAGAAAGCAAGAAATTGTACTACCGTTTAGCAATGATCAAAGTGGGTCAATGGGGCTTGAAAGTACGTCTGCTTAGTCAATGTTTTGGGACACTTTGTTATCTATCATAAGCCAAGAATGAATTCCTTGTAATTTGTGACATAATTTTACTGTGCCCTCACTTTCTCATTGTTCTCATTTGGATTTATGTCTGCCTTGCAATTGCACCCATCTTCTGTTTTATGAGGTTTAATGCAATAATGATGGGAAAAATAATACATATGATTATTTGATCTTATACCAAGGGAACTTGATTCCTATAAACTTGAATGAATGCTTGTGCATATTAGATAGATAAGTTCACTTTATGTATGCAAAAGTAACTTTGATTTTGAAATTATGTTACACTCTATTCAATATTCTGCAAATATAGTAGTCTCTGTTGGCTTAATTTTAGAAATCTATCTTAAATTTTTTTAGTGTACTTCCTTTTTCATTGCTTCTCTTTGATTTCTTCAAGGTTTGAATGAGTAGTTTTTTTCAATTTGTCTAAAAGGTATAGAAGTGATTCCAGTTGGCACCCTCTTTTTAACCTTGCAAACAACTTCATACTTGAGATTTGTATTTGAACAGTTTGATGTTGAATCTACTTTTGTGGATGACATAATAGACTATTTAAAGTCTTTCTTATACTTGTAGTATTTCATTTATTATTTTGAAATATCATACTTTTAAAAATGAACAAACTTATGATTAAAGCAGGTTTTGGAAGATGGCATGATTTTTTTGGTAACTGTGAGGATGGATGTCTTTGTTTGTTTCTCAAATTAACATTTTAATGTTTATTTATGTTTCATTGTGAGGATCATAGCATTATATTTTTAGTTAAAATTTATTTTATGTTTTTGATAACTGTAGTTGGCCATGAGTCGAGGTAGGCGGCCGAGAGTGTACTTGGTCGACTGTGAGCCATAAGTAAATAAGATATTAGTTAATATTAATAATCCATGTACTTATGTACTTGTCATGTTGGTTAGTTGTCTTGAGAATTAAGTTTTGGATGAAGTAATTAGTTATAATGAAGGGACATGACAGTTGGTGCCTCAACCATTGCCAACATACTATATGTACTTGAGTCATGTAGTTGGGAAGGAGGATGGTTCTACTATACTATGCTATGTTCTGTTTGGAGACATTATGATATAATTTCTGAATACTGAATAAAGAATTATATCTATGTTCTATGCAATTGCTATGTGATTATCATATGCTGTCAATGTTATTTTATATCTCTGTTTACTTCGTACATCATTGCACCCGTAGTGAGTAAACATTTGGCGCCGTTGCCTGAGTGAATCCGGTAACCACCCAGTAGGAGAATGGCGTTGTGATGGGGCAAACGACCGAAGGGCTGGTACAAGCAAACGAGGATCATGAAGACTCTCTGACGGAAGACCTCTGCAGTCTGTGGGAAATATCGTTAAAGGACCATGTACGGAGGGAGGCTCTCAGGTGAGAGACCCCTCAGGCGGTCATTTGGGATATATTGCGCGTCAACGAAGAGGTCGACCATCTTCTTACCAGACTGCCAAGACTGATAGCATGCCACTACATTATCTTATAGGATCTTCGGGCGAAAGAGGATCAAGAACGCCGAAGACAACAAATCTTGCAGCAGTACGAAGAACGAACCAAACGGGAAGAGGAGGAACGAGAAACTAGCCGGAGACGTACCCTGGCAACCAACAATGATCGTGTGAAAGACCTATAATGCCCGTGTGACCGAACAAGGACAAGAATAGAATACCATTCGGGCAAGAAGCGAAGGAGGAAAGAATTCAGTGATCATTGAGAGTATAGGAGCAAGAAAACCGGCGGAAAAGATTAAGTAGAGAACATCAGAGTTTTGTGGAAGGGAGGGACGAGGAACCCTTCATCACCTCGTACGTAGAAAAATATAAAAACCGAGAAAATGAAGATGAATTGAACGAAGAACTTGAGAATAACATCCAACACATTTGGGAGTTGTCCATATTAGATGATGACGAAGGGCTGAGGACAGGGAGATCTAAGCCCAAGACCCCTTGGCAGAGGGAGCACCAGAGTGGGACCTAGGAAACTCAAGGTGTAGAGGACGCTGATAGAGGACGGGAAAGTGACTCGTACGTGGCCGAGAGTGCAATTGACGCACCAGAACATAACGAGGAAACCGGTCTAGTCAGGTCCAATATACAAGGAGGATAGCGGGGAAGGATGGTGACTCCAGAATGACAAAAGCTGCCAAAGTTTACGGGGAATGGTCAAAAGATCCAGTTTGACATTGCAAAACATACGAGACAATCTAGATAGCAATTGGAGAAGAGGACCTAGATCATTGGTTGAAAGCCTTTCCAGCGATACTCAGAGATAGTGCCATCGACTGATACTCAGAGTTGGACGAAGCACAAAAAGCTACATGGAGATTACTCAAGAAGGCCTTTCAGGACGAATTCAAACTCCTGAGGGATGATAGTGAGATTGTAGCAGAAATCTATAGTACGAAGTAGGGAAAACACGAGAATGTGTGCACATACAATCGGCGATTGAAAGACTTGTTGGGAAAATTGGAGGTTTAACCGACCGATGGGCTAAAGAAGCGATGGTTCATTGAAGGCTTTCTTCTGTCGCTGAGGAAGAAGATGAAAGTCGTGCCTCCGTCATCATACGCTGAAGCATACAATCGGGCGATGGATATAGAAAGTGAAAACAAAACATCCTCCCGAGGGAAAAAGAAGATGGACGAGGAGGAGAGTGCAGATGACAACGATGGTGAATCCAAGACCGTACAAGCACTCAGGAAAGATATGATGCGAATGATGAAAGAATTGAAGGCCGACAAAGAGAGTACAAGGGAAGCACGAGAACTATGGTGTACAAACTACAATGGGGAAGGTCACACGAAGGTGAACTGTTTGAAGAAGTTATTCTACAATATTTTCCAAGTGATGGGACATTCTGTCAAGGAATGCCCATACAATTTAAAAGCCAAAAGTGCACAAGTACTCTTCGCTCAAGGAGAACCGTCGACACCGTCGAACACACCACCAAAGCCCCAATACAATAGCAATGCATCTCCTAGAGGTTACCAGAGCAACAGGAGTCCGAGGAACAGAATACAGTACGATAGTAAAGGATGACCCATGATCCAATGTTGAAAGTGCAATGAATGGGGTCACTTCGCCAAGGATTGCCAGAACGGCCAAGGTTCGAGAGGAAGATTGTGTAAGTGGTGTGGACTAGGCGACCATGAAGATAGTGAATGCCCCAAGCAGAAGGGTATCGATATGCTGGAAGTAGAAGAACAAGAGGTATTGGCGATCACTAGAGCACAAGCAAAGAAGGCATCCTACCTAGATCCACATACGAAAAAATAAAGGATGAAGGAAGCAAAAGCCGAAGTGGAACTGGCTATGGCGAAGGAGAACAAAATATCTCTGGAGAATCCAGAGACCTCTCAGCGGTTGGAGGTGGAAATGAACATCGTACGACAGGTACTATAGACCACCATACCAATCAAAGTAATTGACCTTCTCCAAATGTTGCCATAGTTGGGACTGCCAATGACAAACGTCCTTGGGGATGTCAAGCAATCATGAGTGGAGGACCGAAGGCAAGAATTAGTACTAGATTCACCACCATACGGTGAACAAACCATTGATCCCATACTACTCACGGCGAACATCGAGAAGATGCCGGCAGTTGTGCAGATGGAGATCGAAGGGAATATCTTGACAAATACTATTGTCGATGGAGGATCAGGAGTCAACATACTACCCGAAGACACATGGAAGAGCCTGGGGAAGGCTACACTCATGCCACTGACATTCCAACTCATCAGTGCCGATTAGCATGGTATCAAGCCGTTGGAGACACTAATGGCACATAAAGTGATGATCGGGACACAACAATTTTTGCTAAATCTTGTTGTCATCACATTATAGAGGAAATCATATGATGCACTACTTGGGAGAGGATGGCTGATAGCTGCCAAGGAAAATCATAATTGGAAGAGAAACACACTCTCAATTGAGAACAACGGGAAAAAGTACGTCATCGACTTGAAGAACCAGGTCGTGAGCGAAGAATTGGCTTCCTCCGGATCAGAATCAGACGAAGGGGAATCAGATGTTGACGAAGGAAGGAAGACGATGGAACCGAACATTGAGGGTGTACTGGAACTTGAGATTTATTCAGAGGATGAGACAAGCTCACTGAATGGCTTATTTCATTGGTAGATGGAAGACTATGAAGTGTTCCATCGAGAGTGTAACATGCTACAGATCAGGCAAATCAAGGAAGAAGAGAAACAAGGCATGTCTAGCCAGACACTTCTGGCCGAGTATGGAGAGTACAAAGAAAGAATATCAAAACTAGATGATACACCAGCCCACAAATCGGAATAGGTACGAGATAGAAAAATTGTGTTGGAGCCAAAAAATAGGAAAAATAAAGTAGAGGAATTAGAAAATGTTAAAAATGCAGAAGCAAGAAAAGAGACGGAGGAGAGGGAGAAACTGGTACGCCAAAAGGAGAAGACAAGTCCGTATGGAGCTCGTGCGACAAACAAGAGCCATAGGTCCGTACATCACAGTGAGGAGAAATTCGTATGCCAAAAATAGGAAATCGTATGCCAGGAGTCTATACGTCCAATACATAAGGAGTTCATACGACAAATACAAAAATTCGTACGCTGGGAGCAATTAGTCGTACGGTTGAGAGAGAGGGGATTCGTACATTGGAGGAAGGAAACCGTACAACAAAAGAGATTGGTATGCCAAAAGAAGTACGTACGCTAGAAGGAGAAGTCCGTACAGCAGGGAGAGGACAAAACTGGTACAACACTTGCATAATCCGTGCGCTAGAGGAAGAAGTCCATATGCCAGAAGGAGAAGCCCGTACGATAGAGAGAAGACAAAGTTGGTATGACACTTGCAAAATCCGTATGCCAAAAGGGGAAGTTCGTACGACGAAGAGAAGACAGAGCTGGCACGGTACTTACCAAATCTGTACACCAAAGACAAATCCGTACACGACACTAAGGAGATCACCATACGCTAGACTCAAAAATCCGTATGTCCAACCCAAGAGTTTGTATGCCAAGCTCAGAAGCCCGTACACTGGAGACAATTAGCCGTACGGCTAAACCAAGAAGGATCTATACGCTGCAAAGAGAAAACTGTATGGAAAATAGGAAATCCGTACGCCTAAACAAGAAATTTGTACAAGAGGTGGTGGGAAGAGTTGTACGACTGAATCAAAAGGAATTCATATAGTTGAAAAGGGTCATACGCATGAGGGAGCATAAGTTCGTACGTGTGAGTTGGAGGAGGTCAGTACGGGTCAAACGAAGCACGTCTATACCAAGCATCGACCTGAAGAAAGTGAAGTCTCAGAAAAATAATGCAAAATATGTATTTTTTGGTTGTATCAGCATTGGCTGGTGTCTCTTGGAAATTCATGAAAATGAGGTAGCGAATGGAGTTCTGTGTGGTTTCAAAAGTGTTAAATTGGCCTTGGTGGTGGGGGCGTTGCCCCTCGACCCCGCCCTGTACGTGTGAGTTGGAGGGGGTCAGTACAGGTCAAATGAAGCACGTTGGTACCAAGCATCAACCTGAAGAAAGTGAAGTCTCAGAAAAAACAATACAAAATCTGTATTTTTTGGTTGTATCAACATTGGCTGGTGTCTCTTGGAAATTCATGAAAATGAGGCACCGAATGGAGTTCTGTGTGGTTTCAAAAGTGTTAAATTGGCCTTGGTGGCGGGGGCGCTACCCCTCGACCCCGCCCTATACGTGTGAGTTGGAGGAGGTCAGTACGGGTCAAACGAAGCACGTCTGTACCAAGCATTGACCTGAAGAAAGTGAAGTCTTAGAAAAACAATGCAAAATCTATATTTTTTGGTTGTATCAGCATTGTCTGGTGTCTCTTGGAAATTTATGAAAATGAGGTACCGAATGGAGTTCTTTGTGGTTTTAGAAGTGTTAAATTGGCCTTGGCGGTGGGGCAACGACCCCTCCCCGTACGTGTGAGTTGGAGGAGGTTAGTACAGGTCAAACAAAGCACGTTTGTACCAAGCATCGACTTGAAAAAAGTGAAGTCTTAGAAAAACAACGCAAAATTTGTATTTTTTGGTTGTATCAGTATTGGCTGGTGTCTCTTGGAAATTCATGAAAATGAGGTGTCGAATGGAGTTTTGTGTGGTTTCAGAAGTGTTAAATTGGCCTTGGTGGTGGGGGCGCTGCCTCTCGACCCTGCCCTATACGTGTGAGTTGGAGGAGGTCAGTACGGTTAAACGAAGCACGTCTGTACCAAGCATCGACCTGAAGAAAGTGAAGTCTCAAAAAAATAATGCAAAATCTATATTTTTTGGTTGTATCAGCATTGGCTGGTGTCTCTTGGAAATTCATGAAAATGAGGCACTGAATGGAGTTCTGTGTGGTTTTAGAAGTGTTAAATTGGCCTTGGCGGCAAGGGTGCTGCCCCTCGACCCTGCCTTATACGTGTGAGTTGGAGGAGGTCAGTACGGGCTAAATGAAGCACGTCTGTACCAAGCATCGACCTGAAGAAAGTGAAGTCTCAGAAAAACAAGGCAAAATATGTATTTTTTAGTTGTATCAGCATTGGTTGGTGTCTCTTGGAAATTCATGAAAATGAGGCACCGAGTGTGGTTTCAAAAGTGTTAAATTGGCCTTAGTGGCAGGGGTGCTGCCCCTCGAACCCGCCTTGTACGTGTGAATTGGAGGAGGTCAGTATGGGTCAAATGAAGCATGTCTGTACCAAGCATCGACCTGAAAAAAGTGAAGTCTCAGAAAAATAATGCAAAATTTGTATTTTTTGGTTGTATCAGTATTGGCTGGTGTCTCTTGGAAATTCATGAAAATGAGGCACCGAATGGAGTTATGTGTGGTTTCAAAAGTGTTAAATTGGCCTTGGCAACGGGGGCGCTGCCCCTCGACCCCGCCCTGCACGTGCGAGTTGGAGGATGTCAGTATGGGTCAAACAAAGCATGTCTGTACAAAGCATCGACCTGAAGAAAGTGAAGTCTCAAAAAAACAATGCAAAATCTATATTTTTTGGTTGTATCAGCATTGGGTGGTGTCTCTTGGAAATTCATGAAAATGAGGCACCGAATAGAGTTCTGTGTGGTTTCAGAAGTGTTAAATTGGCCTTGGCGGTGGGGGTGCTGCCCCTCGACCCCACCCTATACATGTGAGTTGGAGGAGGTCAGTACGGGTCAAACAAAGCACGTCTGTACCAAGCATCGACCTGAAGAAAGTGAAGTCTCAGAAAAACAATGCAAAATCTATATTTTTTTGTTGTATCAGCATTGGCTAGTGTCTCTTGGAAATTCATGAAAATGAGGCATCGAATGGAGTTCTGTGTGGTTTCAGAAGTGTTAAATTGGCCTTGGTGGCGAGGGCGCTGCCCCTCGACCCTGCCCTGTACGTGTGAGTTGGAGGAGGTCAATACAGGTCAAATGAAGCACATTTGTACCAAGCATCGACCTGAAGAAAGTGAAGTCTCAGAAAAATAATGCAAAATCTATATTTTTTGGTTGTATCAGAATTGGCTGGTGTCTCTTGGAAATTCATGAAAATGAGGCGCCGAATGGAGTTCTGTGTGGTTTTAGAAGTGAAATTGGCCTTGGTGGTGGGGGCGCTACCCCTCAACCTCACCCTGTACGTGTGAGTTGGAGGAGGTCAGTACGGGTCAAACGAAGCACGTCTGTACCAAGCATCGACCTGAAGAAAGTGAAGTCTCAGAAAAATAATGCAAAATCTATATTTTTTGGTTGTATTAGCATGGGTTGGTGTCTCTTGGAAATTCATGAAAATGAGGCGCCGAATGGAGTTCTGTGTGGTTTCAGAAGTGTTAAATTGGCCTTGGCGGCGAGGGCACTGCCCCTCGACCGTGCCCTGTACGTGTGAGTTGGAGGAGGTCAGTACGGGTCAAACGAAGCACGTCTATACCAAGCATCTACCTGAAGAAAGTGAAGTCTCAGAAAAACAATGCAAAATATGTATTTTTTGGTTGTATCAGCATTGGCTGGTGTCTCTTGGAAATTCATGAAAATGAGGCGCCAAATGGAGTTTTGTGTGGTTTCAAAAGTGTTAAATTAGCCTTGGCAGCGGGGGGGCTGCCCCTCGACCCCACTAGGGGCACTTCCCCCAGATCCCCGCAAGGGGCATTGCCCCTTGACCCCGCTGGGGGCGCTGCCCCCAGACCCCGCAAGGGGTGTTGCCCCTTGACCTCGCTGGGGGCACTGCCCCTTGACCTCGCTGGGGGCGCTGCCCCTTGACCTCACTAGGGGCGTTGCCCCCAGACCCCCATCACATTTATTGGAATTGCCAAATTGCAGTGCCACCAGCCATCATAGTACAAGAGCAATTGGCTGCCGAGCAGATGAGAGTTGCAGCTCTCGAGGAGAAATTGGCGGAGAGAGATGGAGTATTGGGTGAGAGTGACAATCAGTTGGAAAAGAAGGATTAGTTCGCATACTTGGTTTTCAGTCATTTGGAAGACTACTTTGTGGGGGGGATGATGTAGTCGGCCATGAGTTGAGGTAGTCGGCTGAGAGTGTACTTGGTCGGTTGTGAGCCATAAGTAAATAAGATATTAGTTAATATTAATAATCCATGTACTTATGTACGTGTCATGTTGGTTAGTTGTCTCGAGAATTAAGTTCCGGATGAAGCAATTAGTTATGATGAAGGAACGTGACGGTTGGTGCATCAACCATCGCCAGCATACTATATGTACTTGAGTCATGTAGTTGGGAAGGAGGATGGTTCTACTATGCTATGCTATGTTCTGTCTGGAGATATTATGATGTAATTTCCGAATACTGAATAAAGAATTATATCTATGTTCTGTGCGATTTCCATGTGATTATCATATGCTGTCAATGTTATTTTATATCTCTGTTTACTCCGTATGTCATTGTACCCGTAGCGAGTAAACAATAACTGTAAAAATTAACCAACAAGCAGTGACTCTTGGTCAAACTCAGGTCTTCATCACCATGATGTGTTGAACTATAATATTGGCAAAAATTTAACAATGATCTAGGTGAACAGTGGTCTCATAGTTTTTTTAGGGTGATGAAATCATTTGATGATTGAGCACACACAAGTTATCTTGACCTAGGTCATACAAAGATGACTACAATAAAATATGGATGCATAAGTGAATGTTAGAAAGAAATAAATTGATTGTAAATTAGAAGTCCTCCTATCTTAAGTTTTGTATGGTTTCTAATAGTATAAACCTTTAAAAGTCTAATAGATTTCACATTCATTTGAGTCTTATCTTTTTATATTTTCATAAAAATTATAAATGCATATCAAAAAAAGTTCATAACAAATTAGGAAATCAGAAAATATTTCATGCCTTTACAAAATCATAAAATATTCCATCTCAAATTTATGCTCTCCACTTTTCTAAATATCAAAGATCAATATGGACCTGCATAAAAGCATGACTTTATTTTTGATGCTATCCTAAATGAGCATGCTACAAATGATGATGTCACCTAATGTACCCATGCCATTGTTCTCATTTCAAGTAAAAACATTATATCATGCTCATAAGTATCCTTGATTAGGTCTATCAATAGATTGCCTAACACATTATTCCAACAATATGTTTATAATGTTACATGTCACCATCTAACAAATTCCAAGATTACTATTAAGTTTTTATAATATCAACATTGTTGCTAAAACAAAATAGACACAATGAATCAAAATTGGACTATTCTTGCACTTTCTGGTAGAAACTTTGTTGCTCCGGAGCTCTTGTTTTAATAGTGTGAATCCAAATCTCTATAAAATAGTTAATTGATTTTTGTGAGATTTTCTTTAATAAAAAATAAATATTATATATAAATATAGAAAATTTATGCATGTATCTAGAAAAATCATTTTATTTTATTTAATATATATATTTTAATATATAAACATTAAAAAATAAAAAATATTATATATATCCTATTAAATTATCATAACATTTATTTATTTTAGAAAGATTTCATGAAATAACTTTATAAAGTTAAAATTGAAAAATCAATCTTAATAAAAAAACGTAAAAATGAGAAACAGTTATTTATTTAACGAAGTGATTTTTTATAAAGCTAAAATGAAAAAATCATTCTCTTATTTTTTTTTGCCAGTTCCTCATAACACCCCAACTTGGTCAATTATGTTCAAGACAAATAATTTTTACAATTTTTAAAGTTAATATTTAACATGTTCACTTTAAAAAGATTAAATTATATTTAAAGATTTTTTAAAATTATATTTAAAAAACATTTTAATTGGTTAAAAACAACTTAAATTAATAGCTAATTAACAAAATGAATTGAATAACTTATTGCAATAGTATTAAACTAGCAATCGCACCTTAGTGTGCAATGGGTACGCCGAAGAGGTGTGGTGGTCAATTATGGGAAAAAAATGGTCTATTTTTTGAGAGTTTTTCTGAATGTGAAAGAATGTAATTTTCTAAAAGTTTTTTTTTTACAAAAGCACCAAATATGTTGAGTCATCAAATTGAAATTTTCATTGTGCATGCACAATCTTGTTGAGAAAAAAAAAGAGAAGTTTTATTTTCAAATTTTAGATCTACAATCTTTTATCTTATTTTATTTAGCTTATATTAAGTTTTTAAAAATTTTGTTAATTGATATTGAGTTTTATCTACAATCAGATGTATGTACAGATTTATTTAGAATTAAATGTGAGTAGTGGCTATATATAGCAATCATGCACTCAATATTGTTTAACCTGGGAAGACAAAATGCTTTGTGCAAACCATGCATAATACATGACATGTATTAAATAATTAATAATAGAAAGGTATTCATTTCAATGTAGTTTATATTTATTAAAAAACATATTACAATATACTCCATTAAATAATCTGAGTATCTTATTTTACTAAATCCACGAGCCTTGCAAAGTAGTGTTTAAATATATGGATTTAAACGGTATGATGTTTTGATGGATGGTCTTACCTTGTTCGAAAGATCCTATTTTAGCACATGTAGGGAGGATAGTGGGGAGGGTTGTGGAATTTGGCGTTAAACTTGCCAATTGCATTTGGCTAAATGTTTCTAGTCATTTCAACAAATCCATTTTGTACATATCTTGCAATCATTGCAGTCCATGAGATGAAATTTTTTACAAGTATTCTATCAAATAGTTCACGTGCCTTGTTAATGGCCCCCCTTGATGCATGCACGTCTATTAGGGAAGTTGCGAGTATAATATCATGGGTTTCCATGCCCTATTCCAAAGCTCGTATTTTAGCATGAGTAGGGAGGATGCTAGCAAAGGTTGAAGAATTTGGATTTAAACCTGATAATTGCATTTTCTTGGAAATTTTTAAAGCCTTTTCAAAAAATCCATTTTGTGCATATACTACAATCATTGAAGTCTAGTAGATTTAATTTGTTTGAGACATCTTGTCAAACAATTAGGGAGAATGTTGGAAAAAGTTGTCCACTTAAGAAAGAGATTCAATTTAATGTTTTAAATATGTGTTGTGTAGTTTGATATTCATAAATCCAAACCCTTTTCTCACACATAAATGGTTTGTCACTTTAATTGGTTGGTCAAATTGGGTAAGCATACATGTTGCACCTCTTATGTGTAGCTACATGCTTTGAAAAAAGGGTCCTTTTAGAAATAATTATAATGTTGATCTCAATAAAATTAGTGTGCATGTTGAGAAATTGGTCAAGAAATTTACACAAAAATAGACTAGAAAAATGCAAGTGCTAAAACTATTGAATGAGACCATATGCAACAAGTGCAACCAATTAGATATAGAGGTTGAAGTCCAAAAATATGTAATAAAGGATTGGAATAAGTTATTGTCCAAATTCAATGTAAAAAAAGCAAACCAATTAGATAATAATTTTTTCATCATTGAATAAATGAGGGATGTATTTAAAAGGACGTTGCATAACTATACAAAATTCATGGCTTTGAATGGGTAGGATATTGATGTGTAGGATAGTTGAAATCCATGGAGTTTGTATTTTATTTTTGTTTTTGTTTATTTTTAATTTATTTCTTATATTTTTGTTATGATTATTTTTGATGTTCTAGTGATAAAACTCATGATTGTGTTTGGAGTTTTCTTTTCTTGATTATAACAGTCTAAATTGGTGTCATGCATATATCTAGTACCTTGCTACAAATAGTGTGTGCATGATTTTACATAACATGCATAAGTATAATTAGAAGATTAAGCATGCATGTCTCGTAATTAGGGAAAATATGTATTTTAGGGTTCATGCAAAGTCACAATTGACATTAAAGAAATTACACTTTAAATTTTAACTATGCATGCATCTATAATTAGTCTAGTTGGTGCTAGGGGGAAAATGCCTATATATACCACTGGTATTATAATGCTAAGTATGTAGAAAGAGATGTATGAAGATAATTATAATTAAATATGCAAAGTTATTGATATTAAAATAGTGTACAAGTTAGTATTTTTAAGTGTTATTTGTGTGCATGTATGCTTATTTATTAAGCTTAGATATGTATCTGGTAGTGAGTAGAGAAAGCACAAGGGTAGTCAACTTAGTGTGCTTTGGGTGATACATATGAATATGCCATTTCTTTATCAATGTAAGTGTTTGGTCATTAGTATTTAGCATGCAACCAATATATGACTAATAGTTGGTATACATTCATTCAACATAGATGAAAGTAAAAATTTGGGTGATTCATATAGTTTCATTTTTATGTCTACTCTTATCATGTTTTCTATACTCTAATTTTTAGCATTCTTTTATTTCAAAATAAAATAATGCTTGTGTTTCTTCTTATGAGCTTTTTCAAGAAGTAAGCACATTAAAATGAAGAAGTAAAAAATAATTGGGGAAAATTATTTCATGTATACATATCATTTTTATTGGTATCCTTTACATGTTATATACATTCCATTTTTGTATTTTATTTTACTTTGGCATACTATTTTACCTAGTTGCACAACTTGCTAAAGTGGGGATGACTATTAGTTTAAATTTTGCCTACTTGGTAATATTTTCTTTATATTTTTATACTCACTTCCCTTGTTTCTTAGCCCTATCCTAAGCTCTAAACAATTTCTAATGACCCCTAAACCTATTTTCACACCTACAACCTATTCTAAATTGTTTTAGAGATAAATATCAATATCGAGACAATATACCCAAGCATTATAGAGGATAAAATCATGTAAACACAAGAGTCCAAATTAGTTTCAATTGATGTCAACTTTTGAGTTCCAAAACCCCTAATATCTATTGCCCTAGTTCCCTCTAAAACATTCATTTTGAATCCTAACATAAAAGACCTAAATTCATTTTTTTAATATGATAACAATTGTAAGTAGCTCTTGGTACTAAGTTTTTTTCTTTTATCTTCTACCACAACAATCTCATAGTATTGGATCACATATCTAAAGCATGTTTTATAAGTTTCACTCCCATTATCATTCTTCTATCCATCCTTAGCAATCCCTCATTTCCCTTTCCTTCTTTAATTCACCCTTTATCTTTCATCTTCCCTATTTCATTAAAATCACAAATTTTCCTAATACTTGTTCACAAACCCTTTTACATCACTAATTTCAAATTTACCATTAAAAACCTTCCCTAAATTAGTCCAAGTTTTTTCAATTGCCTTTGATATCTACATATATACCACATTGGATAGCTCAACCCCCCTATAGTTTATATTTACCGCGTAATTTGTACACATCGCATCACTTAGGGCATGATCCCATGGAGGGGGGATTCCTGAAAATACAGAGCAAAATCTACTCAAATATTTAGCAGAATATTTTGAAGCTGGTAGTCCCATGAATTTAGTTGTGCAGTTTAGCTGGTGGTGGAATGGTGGTGGAATGGAGTGTTGTGAATAAAAAGTTAATAAATAAACATCATTTCCCTCTATAAATTTTTAGATTTGTGACAAGTGGTAGGAAAGTGCTCTTATGCAGGTGGGACAATTTCTAGCCCCACCCCAATCTCACTAGCTGAAATTTTCAGCCCAAAACAGTTTGGGCTAAAAAAAATTCCAGTTAATCTTGTAGCAATTTTTTTTTACCATGAGACCACCTGCTTCCATGAAAATAGGAGCCCAAGCCCCCCATGGGACCATATAGTTAGTGCACCTTATGTTTGCACACACAACATATTTATATCTACATGGCTAAGCTGAGGTTGGAAGAAACTAATGAGGGAATTGACTGAGGTAGTTTCCCATATAATCAACCTTTCCTTTTTTCCCCTTCTCTCGTTCTATTGGCACACTTCTCTCGCAAAGATTCTTCAGACAACACGACCTGAGGTTTTTCAAGAGCTGCATAAAAATCAATTCATTAACTGGGAACAATGTGCCCTCGATTTCTCTATTGCATAAATAAAAGATGAATTGGGATCATGAAAAATACAATGCAAAAGAGCTCGTAAAGGATGGAATTAAATACAAATCTAGGTTTGGTAAAATTAGACTTGACAAGCATACATACACTCTTTTTCTTCTGAGGATTGTAATATCAAATACCTACATAGAAGTAATGGTGAGGAATTTGCTTGCGCTAGAGTTCAACGATGCCACTTGGCCCAAACTTCCAAATGCCAAAAGGAAAAAGGGTAGGAAAAATTTACGAAACCTACCAAACCAAAACCCAATCTCCTTACAACATGTGCATGAGTCTTTAAAGTTGGTTCGTCCTGGAGCGTACTAGAGAAAATGCGAGCAGAGATGGGTAAACCCACGAAAATGGTTTACAATTCGAATGAGGAAGGAAAACTTGCAAAAAATGACCCCATGTCAATTTTTTTCATTCTTGGGGTTCGAATGAACTCATTGTTTCAAACGAACCAAAAGAGGGTTCGCTCAAACCTAGGTTCGAGCAAACCCATTTAATGCATCCTGCCAAAAAAAAATGAAAACCCCTTTTTGAAAGGGGGTTCGCTTGAACCCCCTTGGTTCAAGTGAACCCCCCTTTTGGATTCCTGCTCTTTGAAAAAAAAAACAATTTTTTTGCACTTTGAAGCTCGGGTTGAAGATGAAAATGGCGAAGAATTCACAGACCCAACTGGAATCAGGTAGTCCTTGGAACGAGCTATCCAACGACTATAATTTTAATATGTTTTGGTTTTATTATGTATTTTATTTTT
Organism: Sequoiadendron giganteum; assembly: GCA_007115665.2. NCBI lineage: Eukaryota > Viridiplantae > Streptophyta > Pinopsida > Cupressales > Cupressaceae > Sequoiadendron > Sequoiadendron giganteum. The sequence goes on along the minus strand of CM021106.1, from coordinate 603,274,801 downwards.
TAATTTTATTAAACATAGGTTTTTCACCGAAAATCAAGCTCTTTGTTCTGCACATGTGGAAAAATAGTAGATTATCAAAATAAAATTTTAAAAAATATGTTCAGGTTGGGTATTGATGTCCTTGATCCATTAAAAATAATAATTTAAATTTCGATACTTACAAAAAAAGTTATGTTGTATATAGTTCGCCTATGTTTGAATTGTAATTAGTTTGACTTCGAAACTTGATTAAGGAAAAAATATTTAATAAAACACTATCAAACCAAATGAACTAGTTAGATATCATAGTTACAAATCTAAATTAAAAAAAAAAAGAATTTTATCCTTCATACAAAAAAAATTATGTTGTATACGGTGAGCATTAGTCCTTAAAAATGTTGTTTATTGATAAAAATAGTTTTCGAAGGAGATGAAAAAAAGAAGGTGCAATCTGATTCCAATAATTTTGAAAAAAAAAAATTTAGAATCTATAGGAAAAATGTCACAAATCACTAGTTTGCATCATCTTCAAATTCCTCACGATTTAGCGCTATAGGAGCCTGAAAGTGAAGATTTAGTTAAAAAAATTCAATTCAATGTCCAATTTGCCCAAAAATTGTAAACTAGTATTGTGGGATCATCCAGATGGAAAATACCCCTGATACGTCTTGAAAAAAACATGAGCAAAAGAAAAAGGCTGAAAAAATCGACAGAAAATATCTTGCAATCAAGGCGGGTGATCCCACAATACTGGTTTACAATTTTTGGCCAAACTAGACACTAAACTAATTTTTTCTAACTAAATCTTCACTTTCGGGCACCTATAGCGGCTTAACCGTGAGGAATTTGAAGATGATGCAAACTAGTGATATGTGACATTTTATCTATAGATTCTAAATATATTTTTTCAAAATTTTTGGAATCGGATTGCACTTATTTTTCCATTTCCTTCGAAAACTAATTTTTTTAAGTAAACACCATTTTTAAGGAGTGATGTTCACCGTATACAACATAAATTTTTTTCCATGAAGGATGAAATTCATTTTTTTTTTCAATTTAGATTTGTAACTATGATATCTAGTGCTTTCATTTGGTTTCATAATGTTTTATTGAATTTTTTTTCCTTAATCAAGTTTCAAAGTCAAACCAATTATAATTCAGACATAGACATACTGTATACAAAATAATTTTTTTTGTATGTATCATTTTTTTTTTTTTGGTTGGATCAAAGACTTCAATATCTAGTGCATGATATTTTTCAATTTTTTTTTTGATAATCTGCTATTTTTCCACATGTACAAAACAAAGAACTTGATTTTAAGTGAGAAACCTACATTCACAAGAAATAAAAAATAAATATAATAATAAAATTAAATTTATTTATAATTATACTTTTTGTGAAGCTTATAATAAGGATTACATACACAATTTTTTTTTTAAATGAATTCATTTGATCCCCCAAAAGGTAAATCGAAAGTGGTTTTTTATCTACATTTTGATAGATGTAAAGGAGACTCCGTTATTGGTATGGTTTGAAACTAGTGGGGTTCTATCCAAGGGGGTTTGATCTAAGGTGGTTTGATCAAACCCTCTTCAATTATAATCCTTTAAATGAAACTTTCAAAGGCTTAAATCATTATATTTTCTAAAAATATATGATTTCAGCAAAAATCAAGATCTCTCAGAAATTGTAAACCAGTATTGTGGGATCACCCAGACATTTAATACATTTCTTTGAGGTATTTTGTCAAACAGTTCGTGTGCTTTGTCTATTCTTCCACATTTTGCATACATGTCAAAAAGGGCAGTTGCAACTGCAACATTTGACAAAATTCCTCTATCCTTATCCCGTTATTAGTGTGTATAGCCTATTCCAAAGCTCCCATCTCGACATAACTAGGGAGGATGCTCGCAAAGGTTGAGGAGTTTGGTTTTACACTTGCCAATTGTGTTGTATCCTGTTAATGACGATTAAAAAAGGCAATGAAACTTTCGAAAAACATGGCGAAAAAAATCAACGGTTGTAATATTTAATTGTAGATAACGCTCATTACATGTCACAAGCGATATATTCGCTAAATTCAGTTATGCATCGCCAAATCTTGAATAATGCAAATCGATAATAAATATTACGGGTGTGAGAATGATAAATTATATAATTTAAAATAAATTATATTTTCTCATCAAAATTAATTCTAAATATTATTTAAAAAAAATAATAATTACAATCGATTATTTTATACTACTTACTTACATAAATACTACAATAGTTGGGGAGGTAATGATAATACCATAAATCTTTGGAAACTGCAACATATATTAATTAAACAACAACATAATTCTAAAATTCTATTTTAGGTCTCTTTGAATCAAGTTTGAATATATATCTCATCAATTAAGCTATTACGACAGTTTCATCATAAATTTAGCTGCTCACAAGTTCTAGTTCTTATTTACAGTCACATTTAGTTAAAAAGAATAAAATATTTGTAGCCAAATATAGATCATCATTCAAATCAATTCATCATTTCACACGATCTTTCGGGAAAATAGAAAATTCCTCAACCTGCATGTGATCTCGGAAAACATGCTTAGATTAACTAGATTGAATATCAGTGGTGAATCAGAAATTGGTTGAATGCCAAAAGGAAAGCAAGTTTGGAGAGGATTTAATCTTTGAGGAAAATTATCAACAAAGAAAATGAACAACAATGACGAACAACGTGTGATGTGGGAGGCCATTGAGAAAATCCCAACATATGATAGGTTGAGGAAATCTCTCATTTTTGAGAGTTTTAATGGGGAAGGTGGTGACGACGAAGGAAAATTTAAGGAAATTGACGTGCTGGAGATGGGATTGAAAGAAAAACACAAGTTTGTAAAGGACATCTTTAGGGCGGCTGAACAAGATAACAAAAAGTTTTTGAGGAAATTCAGAGTGCGTATTGATAGGTATGTGTAACATTATGTTTTAGGACTGGTGGCATGACATTGCTAGTGTTATTGCGATTAATATGTAATGCCAATAAACTCTTATTATGTAATGCTTGTAAGTAATAGAGAAGAGGAATTATGGATTTTACTACTTCATATAGCTTTTTATTCTGAATTTTATTGTAACATGTTTAATGGTCCTTAATTATAAAAGCGAGACCTTAAATATAGTTTTTTTTGGCGTCACCTTCAAGCCGAATATGGATTTGTTGATTGTGAGATGATCTTTTAGCTCACCTCCTATGGGAATATAGATTTGAGGGAGAGAAACTCTGGGACTAAATGCATAAATTTTTCATCACAGTTATCCATTTAAAGTTTCCCTTCAAATGTTAGGGTAGACCACGATTTCCCCTATATAGTTATATGATCTTATCAAACTTAATCTTTTGGCAACATTATTTATGTGAGCATTTCTTAAGGTGATTTTTTTCTGAGTATCTGAGAGATTTTTTTCACCATTTTGTTATATTTTGATGTGTAAAATCCTACCCTCACCTAAATCGAACGTGTGACCTCCATTATAGAATTAAAATTCTATTATCAGTTATATCAATATAGTGATGATATGCAACAAAGAGTAATGAAATTGCAGTCAAATTGCATGGTCATCTAAATGTTAGCATGTTTGAAACCATCTTTGATAGATTTTATAGATCAAAATGACCAAAATCATACTAAAACATTGATGGTCTCTTTAGAGAAGCTCAAAGGTTATTTATGAGTTTTATTCATTATGAGGACAATGATGTATAACTTTATTCATAAAAAAAGATGACTCAACATAGTTGTAGCTTCCTTAATAGTTGTTAAACTTATTCTTCATCTCAACCTTCAACTTCATTCATTAATTTAATGGACCTCCAAACAAATTCATTATTTTTTCTAATTCAATTATATTTTATCAAAATTTCAACAATAGCATATTGACTCACCTTTATTGTTTCTATATATTTTTTTCCTACTAAATTTAAATTTTTAGGGCATTTTTCTGAGTCCTAGCAATCTCTTATAGATATTAGTGGACATTAAAATACATTTCAATTTTTATTTTTTTATATTGCATAGATATTTTTGAAAAATGGACAAAAGACATTAATGGTTACAACAAGATCATATCATAAATGTGTATGTTTGAATAACTATTTTTTTCAAGACGTTGACATCTAGTGAACTTGAGTCTATACATATTAAGTCTATTCCTATGTCTTCTCTGTTTCCATTTGTTGTGTGTTTTCCTTTCTTGAGAATGTTTTTTCTTCCAACTTCACTCTTTCCTTCTTCTTGTCAGAGTTTTAGACTTCTACATCTTGTCATGCCTTTTATTTGTTGCCCACTTGCCATTATTTTTGTTGAAATTCTCTATCCTACCATGCCTATTGCTCGAATCCTCACACCTCATCCTTTAGATGAGCCCTATGTTATTGTCGATCCTTGATCTTCAATATTTCTGCCTATGTTTCCATTTCCCTCCTAACTTCCTAGCACATGTCATATTGTTTCTACTAGTTTGTTTTTGATGCCATTATTTATGGAATCTTTCCCGCCCATGATCAGTATTCAAATTTGAAGTTGTGGGTGTGCATGGTGGCCAACCTATCTATTTGTGGAGGATATAAAAGAGAAAATATTTTTCCAATATCATAATCCACTCTTAGTCAATTCCTTTTAGAATACATTTAAATGAGTGCTTGTGTTTGAGCATGAGAATCCTAGGATGAAAACCCTAGTAATTTTAGAGGACGATCTCATATAGAGTTTATATTTGAGCTTCATTGGATGCAAACATTCAACTGCATTGTGTTGTTTTGATTACCATTGTTGTTGGTATGAGTTGCTGATTGTAGTTAATGATTGCAAAATTATTTGAATGTAATACAGTCATATTTGTAATAAGACAAAGATTGGGACTTACATCCATCATTTGTTGTTCATTATAATAAGAAGATTGGGAGTTATTTCTGTCATTTGTTATTTGAAATATAATTATTGTTGATGCATAAATAATAGTTTTTAATCTGAGTTATCTAACATTTGAGTGAATACTAAAACTGATACTATTTAATATAAATAATAAGTGTTTGTGAAAGGTTAAGGATCGGGTTTACATTATTATTTTGGGCTTGAAACTTTACAGTTGATCTAGATGTAATTTTGTGCGGTTTATTTGTACCAATGTTTCGGGTCTAACTTTTAGGGCATTGTCTATGGGGTAGCAGCTATCCAGCCCTAGGAATGCACCAGGGCATGGATGTGCCGCTTCATGCTGCATAGAATGCCATTAGCATAAATATTGACAGCCTCCGTAAATATTGACAACCTCTGTATTCCGTAATTTTGATTCTCGAGCACACTTTGTACAACAAACGTTATTTGCAAATATTACTGTTAGTGTGCCCAAATATTTTGTAAGGGTTTTTGGAATTAGGTATGTTTTAAATTTTATCAACATTCATTTAAATTTGATTTTTAATAATATATTATTTTCAACACTATTTAGAAATAATTTAAATTTGATTTTTAATAAAAAAAAAATTCATTGTTTTATTTATATATAAAATAAAAGAATATTTCTATGTTTAATAATTTTGAAAATGATTTAAATTATTTGAATTGTATTTAGATTTAATTTTTAAATTATTTTATATTTAATATTATTTTTATTCGGCGTATCCTATTTGAGCTTCACGAGCTCATTTTGTCCATCTATGGTGAGGAATTTGCAATAAGGAATGGCACGATGATCTGAATGATCATCACCATTCCTCCATTTTCATCAAGAACTCGATCAAGAGATATAATAATCGCTCTGAGTTGATGTTCACTGATCGCTTCCACTCTCAGAAGAGCAACATTCTTCTTCGGACTCTGCAAAGTTATCACACCTTTCTCTGCATCGACAATCAGATGGAAGCCATTGCACAACTCCGCCATAAAATTCTCCTCCCCTAAATTCTCTGCCATTATTGGTAAATAATCTTCAAACCCTAACTCAATTTTTGTACCTCTTTCATCTCAGGACGAGAATCGAATTATTGGGATGGCATTCAAATTCTAAGTCTGGCCTGCCTTGAAAAATAAACAACCATAAAACCCACATTTCAGAACAAAAATGGTGATGTTTTTTTGAGTTTTTATTTTGCAACAATGGAAGTTGTGATCTCTGAAGGAAATTTAGGTTTGTGTAAATTGGAGTTCGAAGAATTTGTCAAAAGAAAATTTGTTGTGTTCAGCAGAATTCGATTCGTGATCTTAGGAGGAGACTAGGGTTTGAAGGATTTGTTGAAAAGATTTTAGTGAATTGAACAGGTTCGCTCTTTGAACTTTGGAGGATATTAGGATTTTAAGAAACTAGGGTTCGAGGAAATTAGTGTATGAAGAATTTGGGGTTTTGAGAAATTCTCCAAAACTAATTTAGTGTATTTTGCAGGATTTGAAGAAATTAGGGTTCAAGGAAATTAGTGTATGCAGAATTTGGGGTTTTGAAGAATTTTCTAAAACTAATTTAGTGTATTTTGCAGGATTCCTTTTGTGACCAGAAGAGAAATTCAGGGTTTGAGGAAAGTTAGGATCTGAAGGATTTATTATCATGGTGACAGAGGCGGTAGTTGCAACAAGGGGGAATTTGAGGAAGCCGGTGTTTGAGAAGGTGGATGAGTTGCAGCCGGGCACACGATGGTGGTGAAGGTGGTGAGTTTGAAGCTGGTACTACAGAGGGCACACCCTAACCCTATAGGAAATGCCAACCTCCACCAGGTATGCATCGCTAAGTGCCTCGTTGGAGACGATACTGGCGTAATTATATTAGCCAGAAATGAACAATTTCTATAGGCACTTCTACGAATCATGCAAAAAATGGTAATAGAGAGAGAAAGTATCGTCCATAGCTCAAGAAAAAATTTATGGTAATATTACAACAATAATAATTATACTTGGGATATGTGGCCATTGCTGCGATCAAAATTCCATTTAGGTAATAATATTATGCCTAGAATATTTTTCCTCAAGAATTTTTAGGCCACATAATTATTACTTATAAATTATCCGCATATATACAACAATGGCCACATATGCCTAGTATAAGAACAAGAAAGTTAATACAATACGGGCGAGTTGTATAGGGTTGTTGTTTTCAATATTATACTTGTCTTAGGAAAGATGAAGTGGCATGGTAGTTGTTTGCAGGAGGTTCTATGTGAGATAAGTCAGTAATGGGGTAAGGGAGATTTGGGATTAGGGATGTAATTTTGGAAAGATTTGCAACACAGATGACCTTAATTGGCTGATTAGAAAAGATAGAATGCTCATTAGTTCAAGAGTGAGGCCCGAGTGGTTATTGCGCCATATTGTTGACTTGTTTATTTCATTGACCTTTTCCTCAAGATTAATGGTCTGATTAGTGATTATTTTGACTACTTCAGAATCTTTGCTTGCTGTTGTCTTATGTAAGCACTTACATAGAGACATTTAAATTTACAATAGATTGTCTCCTTCAATAGATCTAGAAAAATAAGTATGGTATTTCTTCTAACCCAGCACCAAGAAATTAGCGTGAAGTGACCTTTTGAACTGATAGCATTTAGGACACTAATATAAGCATAAGCAATGACCCAATGACGATGTCATAATGGAATTAATGTCAAGAACATTATCCTGTAACTGATTATTTAAGGTCATGATTGGAGCGACTGGGAAAGGCTCAACCCTCATTGCTTGTTCTTTTTGCCTTGGTGGACAATATAGATAAGAATATCATCTTCATTTTTGTTAACAGGAACCTAGGTAGCTTTTATGTGAGTCTAATGTGAGCAACTTTGATATGGATTTACCATTATTTGCTTTACATATGTGAACCAATTTGGATTTTGTGCGAGTGATCACAAATTAATGTCCTTATAACTAAATTTTTTAAAAGCACCATTTTGTACTAATGAAGAATTATTAGTGTTACAAAGTGGATGTTATGCATGGTTGAAGTAGCCACTGGTATTCAAACCAATATGCTATGCAAAATGGTAAAATCAAATGTCTAGTGATGCAAAATTGTTCGCTTATATCACATATCTTTTGTGGAATTGGGAATGGGCTTCCCAATGGCTGAAAATCCCATGTGAGACATGTTGGTGTTATTTTCCATTAGCTAAAAATTCATAGATTTTATCTAACATCAACTTTTGGAAGGTTTGGTTATACTTTTTCCTTCTAGAATCCTTATTTTTGTATTTTTTGCAAGAAGGCTTTTGAGTTGGACTGGCTGATGTGGAGTCGGTGACTTCGGGCACCATTCAGCTTTATTATTTGATCAAACAATGCCAAAAATAGAAACATAGGAATAAGAAAGACATTGATAAAACATAGTGGAGTATTTAGTTGAATTCCTTGGAAGGACAAAACCTGACATAAGAGTAAAGGTGTTAACATTTGAACTCTTTTCCTTGTCATCTATTTGAGAGAAGCCATGGATATATAATATATTAAAAATACAAGAATATATTTATAGTTCAATTCTGTAATTAAACTGTTAAACATCACTAAACATTCTAGAGAGTTGAAACTCATACCCTAAAAATTGAACAATGAAAAGTCAACATCGACGATTGAAAATTGAAATAAAAGAATTGAATGAATCTCTGAAATATGAACACAATAAATATTTAATCATATTATCAATGATCACAAAAATAACTATTTGAAAATGCCTCCCTTTTTAAAATTTACTATTATGTTTTTTTTTTCAACAATTTTTGACGTGGGGGGTGTTAATGTTAGACATCCCAAAGTGGACTACTATTGCCCTTGAAGAAGCTAAGGAAAAGGTGGGGATGTAAAAATACCATGATAAACCTATAGTATAGAACAATAAGCCAATTATGCTCTTCTGAATACAAAGTTTTATTTAGTTTTCAAAGTCAAGGACAAAGAGGAATGGAAGAAGGTGCAGAGGACGTTTGAAGAAGCTAAGGAAAAGGTAGGGATTATTGATTGAAATTTTATCTCATTAACCTTGGTGCCTATATGGAATACCCAAAAAAATGGCATTTGTTATACATAAAGAATGCACCACCAAGTGTCCATCATTGTTTGGCCTAGAAGTGTAGCCACTAGGTTTAATTAGTGTAAGAATGGTTATTTTGCAGAATTTACCTAAATTGTAGGATATAATCAATGTCAAAGAGTTGAATAATTTTAATATTTGCATCATTTAGGCTTTGGAGCTATATAAAATAACATTTATAGATGACAGGCATTCAATGCCATACCATTATAATATAAGTAGAATAATTACAAATCTTTTCAATTATTATATATATAGAGAGAAAGCCATTGAAATATATGGACGACTCCTTTGAAATATAAGTAGAATAATTGAAAATATTTTCAATTTATATAAAAATAAATATAACAAATTTGAATCTTGGTATAATGGACCTTCATTAAGAACCATAGCAGTGCATTATATAGAAAATGAGTATAAGGATAATGAGATCTCATATTCTTGCGATGATAAGCATAAAGCTAAAGTTTCAGAGGAATATCAAAGCAAAGAGATGAGGGCAAACAAACCAAAAGAAGACCTGAAACATAACAACATTTCTAAAAATAGTACAGAGGAGATCAAAGCAAAGAAAAGAAATAGAAAGAAGAGTTGAAAGGAAGAGGCATTTCATATGTCGAACTTTTAGAACATTCAATGAATAAAGACATCATAAATATGAAGGCGACATGAAAAGGAAGGATGTCTCTAACCATGTAGTGGATAATGATGATGATGATGAAAGCAGTAGAGTTGTAGATAATTGAAAGAAGATTTCAAAGACTAGATGATTACAATTGAGATGAAAGCAACAACAAAGCAATTTCAAAAAAGATGGATGATGTTGTGAAAACATTAATAAAACAAATAGAAAAAACATTAATGGAACTGGATGGGGTGAAGAAAGGAATTAAACACCTAAAGTAAACAAATTAGCAGACTGGGAAAAATAAGAAGAGCAATGAGAAAGAGAAAAGAAGGCAAAACAAATGGCAAAAAATAAAAGCAAGACTGAAAAGATATGAAGTCCCAACTAAGGGTATGCAAGCTTTTCAAAGTTTCAATTTTACTACATAGGTGGCCATCTCCCTGCCTAATGAAGTAATTGAAGACTCCTAAATATTCTACACATCGTCTTTAAGATGGTGTCTCAACTGTTATTTGTTCATATTTGGGCACACTAACAGTAATATTTACAAATAACGTCGTTGTACAAAGTGTCCTCGAGAATCAAAATTAGGGAATACAGAGACTGTCAGTATTTACGGAAGCTGTCAGTATTTATGCTAATGGCATGCTATGCATCATGAAGCAACACATCTATGGAGCCTACAATTTCCACCTCGTGCATGTCAGATTCTAAGTACTCCACCCATGGATGTCAGACAGTACCCGTTAAAAAAGAATATTAACATTCACGGGATGGGTAACACGAATGCAGGGTTGACAACCTCCAATTTTAAAAAATACAACCCTTCTGTTTTAAAAAAATGCTCCTTAAATATATTTAAAAAAAAATTAAAATCATAAGAAAGTTTAAGTAAATTTAAAGTAAGAAGAAAGTAATTTTTAAATAATTTTGAATTAAAATATAAATAAATAATATAATTGATTATTAATATTTATTATTTAATTTATATATATTATTTACTAGTATGTAAATTAAAATATTATTATATGTACTATATATTTTATTATATGTTATTATCTTATATAATTAAAATGCATTATATTATCATTATTATAATAATATTATAGTAGAAAATTTACATATAATAATATTCTATAGTCATATAATATTAATTTATATTATTAAATTATCATATAATAAATATAAATATATATTATATATTTTATTATATGTTATTATCTTAAATAATTATAATATCATATAATATCATTATAATAATATTCTATAGTCATATATTATTAAATTATCATATAATAATTTATTTATTTAAAAAAAAAAGAGGGGTAAAAACTTTATTGAAATTCAGAACATAGCATTAGAACCAAGATCAAGAGCCAAAGCCCTAGAAACCATCCAGAGACAACCCATAAAACAAAGAAACAGAAGCCACCAACCAACTACAAACTCCTGTCCTCCTCCAGTAACCGATCCAAATCCTGTCGTGGCTCGGGAGAAACCTGTCTCCAATCCTCAACCTTCCAGCCATCAACATGCTCTGAAGCCCACCTGGCCAAGCAGTCCGCAATACGATTCCACTCTCGTGGAATATGAACAAAGGACACAACCTCCAACATAGAACTAACCTGAAGAATCCACCGAACCACCCCTACTAGCTGCCAGTTAATATCAGTCACCTTTTGGTCATTCACCAAATTAATTAAAATTTGAGAGTTCGCTTCACAAATAACCTTTCTCCATCCGAGAGAAAGAGCCTTCTCCACTGCATAAAGAATTGCCAGACCTTCCATATAATTTACAATCTGAGCCCCTTCATGCACTGAAAAAAGAAAGATAATTGACCCTGAAGCATCTCTTCCAATTCCTCCAATCCCAGCAGGCCCAAGATTACCCCTAGAAGAGTCATCAGTATTGATCTTCAAAACTCCATTCGGAGGCGGTAACCACCTGCCCACCCGTTGGATACTTTGCTTTCCGTGCCTAAGGAATCTGCTACCAATAGAAGAAGAAGGAATTTCTTGTAGACCCAGTCTTACCACCACCTCAACATCGCCTTTCTCTAGAGGGAAGACCATCTCACTTTTAGTTGCAACCGATTCCTGAATCATGCCTAATAGATGCCACCACACTTGTTGAACCATTAGCGTCTCCCCCCGGAAGATCCTACGGTTCCGCTCGAGCCAAATTTGCCAAAGAAGAAAGGTAGGGCCAGCATACCAGACATCTTGCAAAAAGGAAGCCATCGAGGGAGGTCTACCCATACTATCCCAGAACTCAATCAAAGAAGAAGCATGAACACAGGGCCTCTTCTAAGCTCCCCACCAAAAATGCCAAAGCTGAGAAACAAAGGGGCACCGAAAAAATAGGTGTGTAGAATCCTCCTCCTCATTTCTACATAAAACACACATAGAAGGCCCCATAAATCCATACTTACAGATGTTATCCCAGGTTAAGCATCTCTTCCAAGCCAAGGTCCACACAAAGCAGTTGCATTTTGGCCAGGAGAGCTTTTTCCACACTCTATTCCACCAGGGAACCTCCCCGCCATCCAACCTCTGAGCCAAAAGGACTTGATAGCCAGAGGCAACAGAAAAAACCCCCTTAGGATTGTGGTTCCACGCAAGGATATCCTCTCCCGGGAGAGAACAACATCGCCTTCTGCAAAGGATGTTATGAAGCTCAATGCTCCTTTCCACCAACCCAAAATTCGGCTATTCTGAGGGATCCTTCCAATGAGCTACCCCCAACTGACCCCTAAAAGAGAGAGATTTGAAATCACTAGCCCTAGCCCATCCAGCCACAAGAAATATCATATAATAAATATAAATATATATTATATATTTAATTATATATTATTATCTTAAATAATTAAAATGCATTATAATATCATTATTATAATAATATACATAGTATATTATATTTTATAATTATATAAATACTAGTTTATCTCTGCATATAATAATAAATATTAATAATCAATCATGTTATTTATTTTATTTTAATTATTGTGTTTTTACTTTATATTTACATAAAAATTATTTACTAGTATGTAAATAAAGAATATTATTATATGTAAATTTTTCTATGTGAATTTTATAAATAGTATTATATGAAAATTTATATATAATAATATTTATATATTATTAATTTAAATTATATAATTAAAGTACATTTTATATATTTATATAAATAAATTATAATAATAAATATTAATAATCAATTATGTTATGTTATTTATTTTAATTTTAATTATTTTGTTTTTACTTTAAATTTACTTAAAAATTATTTACAAGTATGTAAATAAAGAATATTAATATATACAAATTTTTCTATGTAAATTTTATAAATAGTATTGTATGAATATTTACATATAATAATATTCTTTATTTATATATTATTAATTTATATTATATAATTAAAGTGTATTATAGTATCATTGTTATAATAATATACATAGTATATAATAAAATGCATATAAATAGTACACATATATATAAATATAAATTATAATAATAAATATTAATAATTAATTATATTATTTATTTATTTTAATTTTAATTTTTTTTAAATAAAAAATTTACTTAAATTTTTTTTACTAATATGCAAATAAAGAATATTATTATATGTAAATTTTTCCATGTAAATTTTATAAATAGTATGATATGAAAATTTACATATAATAATATTCTTTATTTATATATTATATAATTAAAGTGTATTATAATATCATTGTTATTTTATAATTATATAAATGTAAATGTGTATATATATATATATTAATAATCAATTATGTTATTTATTTTAATTTTAATTATTTTATTTTAATTACTTTGTTTTTACCTTAAATTTACTTAAAAATTATTTAAATATTATTATATGAAAAAATTTCTATGTAAATTTTATAAATAATATTATATGAAAATTTACATATAATAATATTTTTTATTTATATATTATTAATTTATATTATTATTTTTATAATAAAATGCATAATATATTATATTTTATAATTGTATAAATATAAATGTAAATAGTATATACATAAAAATCATAATAATAAATATTAATAATCAATTATATTATTTATGTATATTTTAATTATTTTATTTTAATTCAAAATTATTTAAAAATTACTTTCTTTTTACTTTAAATTTACTTAAACTTATTTATAATTTTAATTTTTTAAAATATATATTTAAGCGGCATTTTTTTAAAACGAAGGGTTGCATTTTTTAAAACTGGAGGTTGCGGTGCCTGCATTCCCGTTACCCATCCGTGAATGTTAATATTCTTTTTTTAGCAGATACTGTCTGACATCCACGGGTGGAGTACTTAGAATCTGACATGCACGGGGTGGAAATTGTAGGCTCCATAGACACTGCCAACTTTTAGACCCCTCTTCAGTGTAACGGCCCTTTAGGTTTACCTCCTTCATTGAGGAGATAGTAGCACATTTTATTCTTCGCCCCCACATTGTGCACTGTAAAGAGCACTGCTAGAGTAATTTCACGTAAGTCTGTTCAGTGTTCTCTAACATCTTTAAGAAATAGACTCTCAGGGATGAATCAATTGTTTTTGTTATGTTAGTTTCAGTTACATGCTGTACTGTAGATTGTAAATTTTTATTTTTTTTAGGTTCAGGCCTAGCCAGGATTGAAGTTTATGGCCTCATTGCGGGAAGGAAAATTCCCTAACTTTTGGGACTTCGACCTCTGTTATAAGTTCATCCAATATACTTTTGAGTTCTCCAACATCTTCGGAGAACACAGAGCCAGTTGGATGAACTGATCTTTCATTACAGTCTGTGATGATGACGATACTGACAGTACTGGGTTAGTTCTAGTGGCATCATTCATTTTCTATAATTATGCACCCTAGTACACTCTTGTCCGTTAGATAATTTTTTCTGTATTTTTATGCATCCTATCATCCTCCTGTGTGTGAGTTCTAATGGATTTATTTATTCTCTATTTTTATAGATCCAACTGCCCTCTTTAGGGTTAATTCTCATGGACTCACTTATTCTTTAATGTTATGCGCCTTACTGATCATGCATTGGTCCTTGAATCGATTGAAGTAGATTATCCAGAAGTTATAATTTTCACACAAAAAAATACGAATCCATTTCTAGATGATAATTTAATAAGAGCATTAATAAGAGCATAATAGTGCTAATTACTATTTATCAATCTGTGTATTCAACTAACCTCTTCTTTAACCTCACCAAATGTTACTGATTAGCCACTGTTTTTGGGATTTACAGAGTAGGGATTAAGTTCCCGACAGTTGAAGTTCGTTTTGAAAATTTGATTGTTGATGCAAAGTGCTTAGTTGGTGGAAGAGCCCTCTCTACACTTTGGAACTCGGCCAGAAACTTCATAGAGGTAAGCTAGGTTTTACTAGAAGCGGTCCCATCTTATATATTATGCTCGCTAACCCATCTTTAACTGTTGTATGTTGTATTAAATTTGAAAGAAAGTGAAGAGATAAAATTGCAAATTTTGGGAAAAATCCCATCACAGAGATAAATATATCGAAAGATAAGTTATTTAGATAAAGAGTGAATTCTATTTAATTCTGTTGAGAATGTACTTTGAGTGTGAAAGTATACTTAGTCTAGCATTCAAATTGAAACAGTTCAGTAGATACGTAAGACTTTATTTCAGATGGTTTTGTGGTGGAATCCGCTAAATGTTTTAACTTTTAAATCATTAGGTTTTAAATTGTTCATGCTTGTTAGAAAAAATAAACGTGTTAGTTATCTTATGTCTAGAACAAAATATCTGCAGTTATTTTTCTTTGTTTTTAAATTCGAGCATCTCACAAATTTCTAATTTTCTTGTTCAGACTTTTAAGTTGCCAACAAATTGAAGATTAACCCAGACTAGCCAATGAATGAATTGCAGGCCTTATTGGACATGGTTGGGCTGTCATCGACGAAGAAGACTAAACTCACGATCCTTAAGGATGTCAGTGGAATCATAAAACCGTCTAGGTATAAATAAATTTCTCGACTCTTAGTCTCAAGCCAAGAAATTAGGATTACATGAAATTCTCTTTAACTTTAGCTAAGGTGGATATGTTCATTGCAGAATGACCTTGCTATTAGGTCCACCTGGATCAGGAAAAACTACTTTATTATTAGCTTTGGCTGGAAGATTGGATAAGGACATAAAGGTCAAAAAGCTTGTGCTCTCACATTTACAGGAATTCAAGTTCTATTCTATTTTTGGGTTTTTTCTGCTTACTCAAATTTAAGTACAGGTAAAAGGTAGTATAGCATACAATGGGCATTCACTGGAGGAGTTTGTCCCTCAAAAGACAGCTTCCTATGTAAGTCAGAATGACCTGCATGTGGGGATGATGACTGTTCGAGAGACATTAAATTTCTCTGCTAGATGTCAAGGCGTTGGTTACAGATATGGTAACAATCCCGCACGTGTTATATGTTTAGAACTATATACTGTATCTTTGTTAACTGCAAATGATTTTTTTAAATTTCTGTAATGGCTTTCTATTTAATTGAATATGGAAATAGAGCTGCTTTCAGAAGTGGTTAAAAGGGAGAAGGAAGCTGGGATTTTTCCAGAGGCGGAAGTAGACCTTTTCATGAAAGTGAGGGTTTTTTTCCCATTTTTTTAATGTTCTTTTCTATGGTCACCATAGATTACAGTGAATATTTAAGTTGCAGACAAAGGATAACACTAGAATTTACATGTGCTATTATAGTTTTTTGTATAGCTATATATAAAAATTACTGGACATTTTCTTTTCCAGCAATGTTTCTATTAAGGTAAAATGGGATTTTGAAAGGGTCTATATTAAAATATTAAATGTAATATTAATGGTCATCTTAATTTTAGTTAATTGTAGGTTTATTTTAGTTAAATTAGTTAACTTTTACTAACTCTTGTTTTGTGTTTTAGTTCATTTTAGCATCTTTTCACTTTTTGTCTTAGTTTGCTTCAGCTAACGATGGTTTCTTTTTAGAAATATCGTCTTGTAATTTTCTTTATAAGGAGTTTTCATCTCCTCTTGTAATCTCACAATTATGAATATCAATTATCTTTTCATAGTATGAGAGCTTAGGCTCGAACCTGATTAGTTTTAGAAATTTCTTAGATGTGTTTTTTTCATCGATTTTTTTAAAAAATAAAAATCGAAGTTTTATGAGTCGATTTTGTTGAAATTCGAAGTTTTTTTGAAGGAGATTTTTGGAGAAATTTTTAAAAGAGAAAAATTGCAGAAGTTTTGGTTCGTTTTTTTGTGAGGGTTTATTTGTAGAAATCGCATCTGAATGTTTCTTGAAGGAATCACGATTTTCTGCATTTTGTGGGTTTTCGAGTTTTCTGTGTCTGGTTTGATGAGATTTTCCACGGAGTCGTGGGTTTTCAATCTTTTTCCGGAGTTTTTTGTGTCGGGTTTGCGGTGATTTTATGAAGTTTTCATGGCAACTTGAAGAGTTGTTTTCTGAGCCAGTTTTGATAGAATTTTTCTAGGAAAAATAAAAATTTTGCAAAGAGTTTTAAAAAAAAAAATTGTAAAAATTTGCTACAAGAGTTTTTGAAAAATTTTCTATAAAAATTTTGCAGTTTTTTTAGGAATTTTTCTAAAAAAATCTTACTTTTTCAGAGTTTTCGAAGGTTTTTCTAAAAAATCTTACAGCTTGTGAGTTGTGCCAGCTGATTGTCTAGAGTTTGTATTAGCTAATCATAGTGTTACCTCGTTTTTTGTGCTTTGGAAAATAGGAGGAATGGTGTCTTTGTCCAGTATCATGTTGGAAAATACGTAGAGGTTCAATGAAAAATTCTACTACCCGGAAGTAGAAGATACTTAGTTTTTGAGTGCCAGTGTCTAGATTTGGTTTTTTTGCGGGAAAGGATCTGTAATGCTTCTCCAGTTATCAGTCATCGATGATATGTTTCTTGAAGAATTTGGGTAGACTAAGTTTATGTTTGTATGATGACCATTAAGGGAGGATATTAAAATATTAAATGTAATATTAATGGTCTTAGCTTTAGTTAGTTGTAGGTTTATTTTAGTTAACTTAGTTAGCTTTTAGTAACTCTTGTTTTGTGTTTTAGTTCATTTTAGCATCTTTCCACTTTTTGCTTTAGTTTGCTTCAGTTAACAATGGTTTCTTTTTAGAAACATCATTTTGTAATTTTTTTTTATAAGGAGTTTTCATCTCCTCTTGTAATCACACAATTATGAATATCAATTATCTTTTCAGCCTAGACACTTGTGAAATAGGGAAGATAAGCAATAAAGCACAACAAAACAACATAGAGCAATCACTAGACACTAGTAGCAAAACAACTTCTCAAAACTTAAAACAACTAGAGGGAAAAGCAATACTTGACAAGTGACCTGCCCAAATTCAAGGTGGTTCGAAGCCAAATTGTTCCAATGAACTTTGATTAACCACAACCATCTTATGTCTACTGTGATCCTTGTACACGAGTCTCATTTTTTGGAAGAACTACAAAGATCAAAAGGGCAATATGCTTTCCCAATTCTCTTCCCCTCCATCGAAGGGCTCTCTATCACAAATCTACTATCTCCAAGAGCACCCCCCCTACTTACCTCGTACACAACCTCCGTTGTGGTTTTGCAATCATTATTATCAACCGGTGCAAGTTCCTTTCTCTGCCAAATTGAATAGTGTTTCTTGTTACTTGGGCAAACAACATTGGCATGGCCCAATTTAAAGAAACAATGGCAAACAACCAGAGAGTTTTTGAGTTCAATCTCTTGTACCCAACTATCCAACTTAGATGATAAGATAATCCGTGAAGGGAGCAACTTATCATCCACAAGGACACAAAATCTAGTAAACAATAAACTTTTCTTGAATTTTGTAACTGCATCCACCACAATGCACTGCCCAAAAGTATTGGTAATGCCCATAGATGTTCTTTCATCTAGTATTCCAATGGCAGCCCTAGCAATCTGACCCAAACTTTTTAGACATAGATCATTCTACCTAAGGAACCAAAGATCTTCCAAAAGGATCCTTGTTCTTCCGTTTCCGAAGCACCCACATTCTAACAACATCAATATTGGGATGGTATTTGCAGAATCTCCCAACCAGCGTGCTCCTAAGCTAGGCAACCAAACTTTCCAAGAGAGAGTCTAGAATGATGATTTAGTGATTCAACCCCTCCTCCAAAACTTGCGGGGAGCTGCAAAAGCACTAGGCAAGACCTTTGGAAGGTCATAAAAAAGAAGCTCCTCAACTAGGGAGGCGTTAGACGAATCTCATTTTTTAGCTTGACCATCAGGTCCACACATAGTAGGAGCAACATCAACTAATAGGCTAGCCATCACAGGGATTGGCCCTCAGTGACGCCACCCACAACCATCTTGCAAGAAATCATGTCCTGGAAACACTAGTCGTTCACAGCCTTGGCCGTCCTAGCCATCAAAGTAGGGATAACCGATTCCCTAGGAGTCCCAATAGGAGCAACAATATGGATCAAAGCAGCCACCTCACCCAAAATTGAGGAGATTCAAGGTGAGGGAAGCGTAAAACCATGCTTTAGAGCTCTCCCCAACTTGCGTAGAACAAACCCAAACGAAGCCGGCCTCCCAAAAGACACCTACACCTATTGCGTTGACCTTTGTGCTTCCAACCACAACTCCAAGAGGGATTCATCATTGCCATCAACAGACATTCGTCCTCGCCATCTAGCTCATCCTTGCCATCTAGCTCGTCCTCGCCATTATTGTCATCTCCTTTTGTCTGCTCCTAGCTCGCTCTTGCTCCCACTCTGTTCTAGGTTCAAAACCCCTCTCCCACTTCTACTCCCACTCCCTTTCTTGCTTGTCGCCATCACATAATTTGGATTGGATTCTTTTCCAACAATGTTAGGCTGACTGGTAGCCATATGTTATCTTAGGCTAATGGAGATATCAAAATAAATCATAAATTTCATGTTTCCATATTTGTTTAAGGAAATTCAATCTCCATTTTGCATAAGTAGGAATTTACCTCATATGAATTTTTTTAATCTGCATTGGTGTTGCAGGCAACAGCCACGGGAGGAGTCCAATATAGCCTTCAGACAGAATATGTTCAAAAGGTGGGTGAACTTGTCATCATCAACTTACGTAGCTGGAAAAACAAAACCTGCACTAAAAAATTTATATGCAAGAATAAAGTAATTAGGAGGTGCAACAAGGTTTACCTGTTGGAGCATTCAGAAGTTCAATATCAGGCCATGTTTGAATTAGTAGAAGATCGTAGAAGTTCATTCATAGTAGCTCATTGGAGATGCATTGAGTGCTCCTCTTTTCTATCCTGAGCTAGCTGTAATTTTACAGTCCCATTGACATGTTTTTGTCTATTGTAGACATTAACATAATTTCTTTTTAAGAAAAGACTACTCTCTAAAGCCTACTTTTTAAACTGACATTATTTAGGACCACCTTAACGAATTCGAATTTGGAAACAGATTCTTGGTTTGGACATCTGTGCAGATACTATTGTAGCAGATGAAATGCAAAGGGGAATTTCACGTGGACAGAGAAAACGTGTAACAATTGGTATGAAAATTAAATAATACAATTAATCCTTGTTTAGCATGTTTTTCTGCATTTCAATCTGCAAGATTTTGAAATCATGTCACTTGTCTGCCTCTAGGTGAGATGATTGTTGGGCCACCAACAACTCTTTTCATGGATGAAATTTCCACAGGCCTGGACAGTTCTACAACCTATCAAATTGTTAAATGCCTGCAGCACTGTTGTTCCCTTATGGATGCAACTATTCTAATGTACTTACTTCAGCCTGCTCCAGAAGCATATGAATTGTTTGATGACATAATTCTTCTTTCAGAAGGACAAATTATCTACCAGGGACCAAAAGAACATGTTCTTGAGTTTTTCAAAAGCTGTGGATTCCAATGCCCTGAGAGAAAGGGTGTTGCTGATTCCTACAAGAGGTATACTTATATTATATTATTAGGAGCCTTTGCATAATCGATAATATCTTAGTACTGTTCAGACTCCAAGTACATAATGGTTGGCAAAATTCTAAATTTACTCAATTCAGCTTATAGTTTTAGAGACCCTTTGGAAATCTAATCCTTGAGAAAATCATGAAACGTAGCTCATATATTTTTTGCTGCCCTAGACCAAGCTTCTTTTATTTAATGCCACTCTTGACCTCCTTTTCTGTTTACTAACATTGATCCTTAACCAAATGAACAAATTAGCTCTTTTGTAAGGCATTAAATTCACTGATGCCTTGGTGTGTTTTGCAGGTAACTTCAATGAAGGATCAAGAGCAATATTGGGCTGACAGGACAAGACCATATCGTTGTATCACTGTGAAGGAATTTACAAATATGTACAAGAGTTGTCATGTAGGCAGAGAACTCTTCTGTGAATTATCTACGCCATATGACAAACGTACAAGCCACGAAGCATCTTTGGTACTGAGTAGACACTAAGTTCCTAAGAAGGATGTCTTCAAGGCTTGCTTTGCTAAAGAGTGTCTTCTTATCAAACGCAACTCTTTCATGTACATATTCAGGACTGTACAAGTAAGTATTTACGCCCAATGAGAAGCTATGCCTCACAATGAATCATCCATGTTATAAATAGCTCATGTAATCTGTTTGATCATGCAGATTATCCTTGTAGCATTTGTAACAGTTACTGTGTTTTTGAGAACACGAATGCACCAAAGAAACGAGGTAGACGCAAACTTATATCTTGGAGCCCTCTTCTTTGCCCTTCTTACAAACTTGATCAATGGTGCCGCTGAACTGCAGTTGACACTTGCCAGGCTTCCTGTCTTTTTTAAACAGCGAGATCTTCTGCTATATCCTGCATGGGCATTTTCTATTCCCTCTTTGTTGCTGAGTATACCAATATCATTTGTGGAGACTTTTGTATGGATGATAATGACTTACTGTGGAATAGGATTTTCTCCTGGAGCTGAAAGGTATGCCTGAAGACTGCATTATAATTGAGGGGCTATTGCAATATGAACCGTTTTTAATTTTCATTTTGCATTTCAACATAAAGCGATCTTCAAGTATCAACCAGGAATTTGCATTGCAACAACCCAGTGCTTTTTAAAAAAAATCACAATTTTGATCACAGCAGGAATGAAATATTCACATTTCTTCTTTATAGTTCCATAGTTCTACTATTTTGTTATTGATTTTTTGGCCCTTGTATCATTCAGCTCAGACCGGTTACATTTCAGTGCTCCATACCCGTGATCACCCCTTTTCCCCAGGCCCTATCCAGCCCCTAACACCGGCACCCCCCCAAAAAAATTGTAACTCTTATAAGGATTTACTTATTTGCTTAGTTGATCTGTCTTTAACAGTGCAGATTTTTCCGACAATTCCTTGTACTATTTCTACTACATCAGATGTCATCTTCATTATTCAGATGCTTAGCAGGACTTTGTAGAACAGTGACAGTTGCAAACACAGCAGGAGCACTTGCTTTGCTTATTGTTTTCTTGGTTGGAGGATTCATTGTTCCTAAAGGTCCACCATTCATTTTATTCATTCTTCACAGGGAATTCAAATGATGGGAGGTTTATTTTATGTCTCCTAATTAAGATTCTGTTTTCTTCACAGGTAGCATGCTCAAATGGTGGATATGGAGTTATTGGTTTTCACCATTAGTGTATGCAGAAAATGCCATTCTTTTGAATGAGATGCTAGCTCCCAGGTGGAATAAAGTAAGGCTTAGTCCACAAGAACTAATGAGATACATAGTTGAGGTTGTAGCAATTCAGTGGTAAAATTAGGCAAAGCAGGCTTAATCTTAGATGTTTTCAGAGCTTAGAAGTGTTACCTCTTCAAAGATTCTATAATCTTTGGATATATTTTCTATACTTCACTGCAGAGTACAAATGGATCAGCAAACTTGGGTATTGACATGCTTGAGGGGCGCGACAACAACCCAAGAGGATACTGGTATTGGATAGGAGTTGCAGGTTTATTGGGTTTCTCTGTGTTTTTCAACCTTTTATACACAATGGCGATTACATATCTAGGCCGTAAGTTCTCTCCAATCTTAAAACATGCATTTTACATTGTTATTTGCTTGCAAAAATTGTGTCCTTTTTGCAATCTGACAATAGTCTTTACCCCGAGAAGCTCTCGGGAAACCTCAGGCTGTCATATCGGAAGAGAAATTGGCAGAACAACAACACAGTGAGTCTGAAATTATCAGAGTATCAAAATCCCTATTTCTTCCTTCAACATCTAGAAGAGGATCCTTTCAACATATGTCCTCCAAAGATGAAAAGATACAGGTAGAATGTTTGTTCTCACTCTTAGGATGTGCATGTTCGTACTTGTAAACTTCAAAAGCAGAAGATGTGCAATTCATAGATCTCTAAAAAATCATAAGGGAAATACTAGGGAAGGGAAGTATTAAGAATGTGATGCTTGCTTTCTAAATAAAGTTTTCTGGTTCTATAGATTAGGTAATTACTGTGATTAAGTCTTGTCTATTATAATCTGCTGAGCAATCGTTCGTGATGCAGTAGAAAGGCAGATGCGGTGCATGAACAGTACATCAATAAAACAAGAGACAAATTCAACTGACTTGGACGCAGCGACCAGTGTTTTTCCAAAGCAAGGAATGAGACTTCCATTCACGCCACTGGCAATGTCATTTAATGATGTCAATTACTTTGTTGACATGCCTCTGGTATGCTTCATGTTGAACTGCTGAGCTCCCTAAATAGTGGATTGTCGTTTGGTTTTGTTAGTTTTCTTAACTTCAAATTACACGTTTTCTAGTACTTAATATATCTGTTCTATGTTACGGAATCATCTGAAGAATACAGCGTTCTTTCCAGGAACAAGTCGTAATGAAATCGGGTATGGATTGGAACCCCCTGTAGAGTCGGGGAGGGTTCAAATTCGATTTTAAGGTCGACGTAGCAATTTCAAACCAATTTCAAATCGATATTAACGTCGAAAGTAGTTTTTTAAATTTTTTAACCGGCGAACCTTACACGACCTCTCTCCATACACGAGACGATCGGCACATTACGCATATCGTGTGTGAAGAAGTCTTGCAGCAACAATGAAAGAGGCATTTCACGTGTTGGAGTCGCAACACCTGCAGAGAGCGAAAAGGAGAAAACAATGGAGCAAAACGGGAAAGCAGCCAGGTTTTGTGTGTTGATAGGGTAGCCCGCAGCTAACAGTCAAGGAGACAGCCTCTGCACTAAAGGATTTTATATCATCTAAGAGTTCTTTTAGTTGAGAGTTAAGAAAGACTGAATTTTAAAAAAAAAGAAAAAAAAAGGAAAAAGATCTCCAAGCTTTTTTCAAATCACTCTTAATTTTTTTACAAAGCTTAATTGCAGCTTATTTGATAATTAGCCGATAGGCTATTTACGTGGGGAAGCTTACTTGATAATTAGCCGATAGGCGATAGGCTATTTACGTGGGGAGAGCCCACCGGGATCTCCAGCACTTTGACGCCGGCGGGAATCCCACGACGCATTTCCATTTGGTCAGTTTTAATGGGAATCGAGGTCATCAGGATGTATTTTTGTTCAGTCATTCACTTGTTCGTACAGCTGCAGTAGAAATCACATGAGTGAGTTGAGTGATGGGCAAGCAGCAGGTGATGAATTTATGTACAAACATCCAACTCTCAATATGCGCAGGTTGTTTCAGAATCTGTTTTAGGTGGTGGGGGTGATTTGTTTTTCTCGTTTGAGGGAGTTTTTGGGCACTGAACTTCTCAGGATTCCTGCATACTCATACATGTGTGTTTTGCCACGCGCATGCTAAAAAGCAAAGCGCACTTCTTGTCCCATTCACACGTACGTTGTTGAGCGCAAGCCATACAGTTTCCTCTTTATGTTGTTGGTGGTGCAAAATGCATTTGACATGCTTGTAAGTTTGTTGGCGTGGGCGTGAGATGATGGCAATGTACAGAGAGAAGCAGCAACAGACTTTTTGCATTCTGTTACTGTTTGTGGTGATGGGATTTGGGAAGCATTTTGGCGCAAGCTGAGACACTGAGGCATCCCTTTCCTTTTCAGGCAAACACAATAGAGCAGCAGGCGTTCCTCAGGTGGGTAAGGTAAATGGGCACCCTCAAGCATTCCATCTTCCATACAACCAAGAATAACTTCCTCCCTTTGTTTTACATCACTGTCGATAAGAGGCCTGGCATAAGAAACTTCTGAAATAGGTAAAGATAAAGATCAGAGAATTTCTAAATTGTTTTTCCTGTGAAGTTTTGCATGAATTATCTAATTTTTGCCATTAGTATTATATTTCCATTTTTTCTTTAATTTGATTCAAAGATTTTTTTGGTCTAGGATTTTATAGAGTTTGTTTTGTTATTGGATGTAAATGCACAAACTTATGTTGATATTTGGGAGTCAAAGACTATTAAAAACATAGGGAATAATTTTAATATATTTATTATTAGTTAAATTAAAAATGTAGGGGGAGTTTTTTTCATAATAAATGTTTTAGATAAATATAGAATAAGTAATTTAGTCTGTTGTAATGTGTTAAAATTATAGTTGATACTAATTAATTATAATAAGAAAATAATTAGAAAAGAGAATAATAGAGAAAGAGGTTTGAGAAAAGATGTGACAAAATTGTACTATGAATTGAAAACCTCGAATGTAAGAGAAAGGGAGAGATGGAGAGATAGAAAGATAAACATAGAGACAAGAAGTGATGTATGGAGAGAGGTAGAGGGAAAGAGGTAGAGAGAGGGGGAAAGAGGTAGAGAGAGGGAGAGGGAGAGATAGACAGAGGTGGATTAATAGAGAGATGGAGATATAAGAAACCTCAAGGGTAAGAGAAAGGGAGAGATAGAGAGATAGAAAGATAAACATAGAGATAGGAAGTGATGTATGGAGAGAGGTAGAGGGAGAGAGGGAGAGAGGTAGAGAGAGGGGGAGAGAGGTATCTAGAGAGGGAGAGGGAGAGATAGAGGTAGACAGGTGGGTTAATAGAGAGATGAAGATATAAGGAGAGAGGGGAAGGGGGAGATAGAGATATAGAGGTGGATAAAGGGAGAGAGATAGGTATAAGGAGAGAGGAGATGGGGATATAGGGAGAGATAGATCAATCCATAGAGAGGGAGAGGGAGAGGGAGAGAGAGAGAAATATATGGATACAAAGAGATAAAGAGAGGAGCAAAAGGGAGATAGAGATATAGAGGAGAGATGAAGGGATAGATGTAGTGAATAAGAGAGAGGTAGAGATAATGAGGTATAGATAGAGAGGGAGAGGGAGAGATAGGGAGACACAAATAAAGGGGGCAAGAGATAGAGAAAGGAGGTGATAGAGACAAATAATAGAGAGAGATGGAGAAATAGAGATGGAGATGAAGATGGAGAGAGAGGGAGAGAAAGAGATGAAAAGATAAAAAGATAATGATAGAGATAGGAAGTCATATATAGAGGGAGAGGTATAGGGGTAAGGAGATATGGAGAGATAAGGAGATAGAGGTAAAGAGAGTGAGAGATAGGAGAAATATGGAGAGATAAAGATACAAAGAGAGATAGAGAGACAAATAGATATATAGAGAGGTCTAGGAAGAGGGAGAGAGAGTGAGAGAGGGATGGGTAGAGATAGGGAGAGAGAAAGATAGAGATGGATGTGGAGATGAATATGGAGAGAGAGGGGGATGGATCGAGATAAGGAGGAAGAGAGGAAGATAGAGATGGATATGGAGTGAGAGAGGAAGGGAGAGGTAGAGAAGGGGGGGAAGAGATGGAGAGGTAAGGAGATATAGATAAAGGGAGGGAGAGATAGAAGGAGAAACATGAATAGATATAGGAGGAGAGAGATAGAGAGGAAAATAGAGATATAGATATACAGGTCTAGGAAGAGGGAGAGGGAGAGAGAGGGATGGAAAGTGAGAAAGAGAGATGGAGATAGAGATAGAGTTAAAGATGGAGAGGGAAACAGACCTGGATAGAGAGAGATGAAAGATAAATATGTGGAGGGAGAGGTAGATATAGGAAAGAGGGAGAGGGAGAGGGAGAGAGAGAGAGGTAGGAAAGAGGGAGAGGGAGAGGGAGAGAGAGAGAGGTAGGAAAGAGGGAGAGGGATAAATAGAGATAGAAAGAGGGAGAGAATAAGAGAGGGAGAGTTAGAGTGATATAAATATAAATATAGAGATAGAAAGTGATATATAGAGGTAGAAGTGGGAGTGATATAGGGGTAGAGAGAGATTGAGAGATAAGGAGATAGAGATAAAGAGAGGGGAAGATGGAGGGATAGATAGAGATAAGGGAGATAGGTAGAGATACAAATAAATAAATAAATGAATAAAATCCATAACTTTGTTTGTGAGAATGCATTGCAAATAGCAACTGGCACAAACTTGGAATCAACAGGGCTACTAACTCCTCCCGGTATTTCAGAGCTTGGTTGTAGTGTTCAACGGAAGAGATGATATAGAATTTTTCGGAACAAGTATACGGTCTTCATATTTAGGCCCTGACGAGAGTATGTACAGATCTTACAATTAGCCTATCGGTGTAAGCATTGCACCTCATTGGTGCAAGTGCTAGTAATTAAGGTTTCAAGGTCACATCATCAAATATGATGCCACATCAACATATTTTTCGTTGAGGTGTTAAAAAGGCTAAAAAAAAAATGAGACTGATACTTGTGTACTGAATCATGTTTTATTGATACACTAGTGTGGTATCACATGATTTGTTTCTTTTTAGATCTAAAGAATACATTTCATTTAATTATAGGTAGTCACCATCAACACTAAATGCTTTAAAGTCATAACTATTGGTCCAATATTGATAAAAATATTGGACATTAAATCAACAAATGCTATAACAACTATTGGAACATGTTGAGGTAGTGGGTCCTCTCTCCTATACATCAAGAAATATATCATTACCCTCATCAATTATACTCAACTAATTAAACTACAACATAACTGCCATTAATTAAATTACCATTTAATTTTATTTCACTTGAACTCCAAAAATATTTATATTGAAAATCATCAAAAACCAATAATCTTTATTTTAT
Organism: Sequoiadendron giganteum; assembly: GCA_007115665.2. Taxonomy (NCBI): domain Eukaryota; kingdom Viridiplantae; phylum Streptophyta; class Pinopsida; order Cupressales; family Cupressaceae; genus Sequoiadendron; species Sequoiadendron giganteum. The sequence goes on along the minus strand of CM021106.1, from coordinate 603,247,116 downwards.
TTTTTCAGTCTCTCCACTTATTATTATTCATTATTTGGTTTACCTTTTTTTTAATGACTTGTAAGTTCCTTTAGAAAGACATTCCAATCCTTTATTTCATCCTCCTTTTATGTTTTGTCTTATTTATTTATTATTATTTTAAAAAAAATATTTTTAAATTGTTATATATAATTTTTAATCAAAAATGTAATTTATGTCATAAATGATTCATTTTTAACCTTGTTGTCACTGTATTTTTTTTAAACTATAACTTATTTTTTGTGTTTTCCCTCCATAATTTTTTGTTGTTGTAATTTTGACTCTTAAACTAAAATATATTATAAACATAAATGCTCCCTTATGATAAAATATTTTTTCTCTAAAACTCCAAAAACTATAATAAATATATTTTTAAAGATTGTTTAATATTTTTTATTTTATGAAAATTTGTTTTATTTTAAAAATATATTTACTTTTATCTTTTTTATCATATTTTATTATGTTTGAAGTGATATACAATATTTTTGATATTTTTAAAATTTTATCTTTATTATTTTTTAATTTCACAAATTCTAATTCATATCTATATTTATTTATGTGAAATAGAATATTATAATAAATCACTTTTTAAAAATTTATACTTTATTACATCAATTTCTAATACACAAACTCTATTTGGTTACAACTCACATACCTAGTACAACATAACTAACCCTCAAAATTTTCCCACATACCCGATTTTGATTCAGCAGCTTGATGTCTGTGCTACCCAAAGGGCATTAAATAGATAAATGCATTACATTTACAAAAATTATGCATATTAGATGTTGATAGTTAAAAGACCAAATATCTTCATGAAACTATCTTTAGGATATGATAAGGGAGATCGACAAAAAAGAAAGCTAGTTGAACTGTTCATTTACATCATATATATTTCTTAATCTCAACATTTAATTGGAGTCTTGACATTGAACTTTGTACAGGCAATGAAAGAACATGGAGTTAAAGAGGATAGACTTCAACTACTCCATGATGCGACGGGGGCATTTAGGCTCGGAGTCCTCACTACCTTGATGGGGGTGACGGGGTTGGGCTTAACCTACACACTCTAAGCAGTTGTCTGCTTAGGTGGCCAGATCCATGTGGGGCCCTCTTAACCCTCTTTTTTCATTTTCGTAGAGTTTCCTTTACCCGAGGCCAGTCTTCGTTGCCGTAGCATCCTATCGTTCAGTTCGCTGTTGCCGTTCCGTTCCCGCACCAATTCATTGTTGCCATTCCCACTATTCGAAGAATTCGACCGTTATTCTGAGATACGTCTGGGGTTTTATAGTTTTGAAGAAAGACATAAAAAAACATTGGTTGACTGTATTTTACAGTCTTCGCTCACACCTAGTTCTCCAATGCCTTGCGTTTCATTATAAGTAATCAGCTTCACATTCGTTATTGGATTAAGTTTAATCCCACATTCGTTCTCCCTAAAGATTGGGGTGGGTGCAACTCTATATGAAGAAATCCCATAAAAATAAAAATAAAAATTTGTCATAATAATTATTTAATTAAAAGATTTGTATATTAAATTTATATTATTTATTAACATCTATAATTTTAATGTTTTGTTATTAGTATTATTTATAATTTTAAAGTTTTGTAATTAGTATAATTTATATTTAATATTTTTAAAAGATTGTTCTTAAAATATATTTAATAATATATTATTTATATTTAATATTTTTAATGATTATTACTAATATTTGATAAAACATATATTTAATATTTAATGATGTTAATGCATTTAATGAACTTATTTTAAGGAAGAAAAATATTATTTATTATGATTTATTTTTAAAAATAAATTTTATATAAGATTAAGATTTATAAGAAAATTAATATTAAAATTAAATAAATTAAATGTGATGCTTACTTTAAAATTAAATATATTATAAGAGATGTAGATGATTATTTAAAGTGTTGGAGATTTAAGATTAGATTCTATAAATTCTTTAAAATACATAAATATTTTTTTAATATTTTTTCCACAAAATAGAACTAGTGTACAAGCCTAAATCTATAATTGGAAGAATCAATTAGCAAAAAATCAAATTTTGAAATTCACTCACTTTTATCTTCTAACATTTACATCTCAATAAGGATAATAAAGATACAAGCCTAAACCATTAATCCTTAAGGATTATAGAGAAAAAAAAAGGTGAACAAATAAAATTATCCGTTTATTTACAAGATAGTAAGGATACTAATATCCAAGATAAGCAAACTAAAGAAAAAATCAATAAAGACCAAGGTTCAATTCAACAATAACAAGTTGGTGATACTCAATAAGATATTCCATGTGCCTTAACATTCATACACCCAACGCCACAAAAGAAAGAGAAAGATGATAAATCATAAGTTAGGAAAGAAAGTGAGCAAGTAAAGAAGTATCTTAGCTAGATATTTATTTTCAATAGCCACAACAACAACAACCAATGATAGATTATTTTTCATTGGTGTGTATTTGGTTATAAGTAAATATACAACATAGGTAATCAATAGTAAAGCTTGCATCCTAAGATCTTTCTAGCATCATATCAATTATTGATACTACTAGAGCTAGAAAGAAGAAAATGATCTATCTACAATAATAAGGGAAGCTACAAGTTCTAGGATAGATGAAATAGTTAGTCCTATTGTTGTAAAAAATGATAGAGACCTAAGAGATGAAGAAACCCATATGACTACAATAAAATTTAGACCACATTAGAGAACAAAAAAGTCAAGAAGTCCAAATAATGAATACTATTGTGTCAGGAATGAAGAAGGATGAAAAGACCAAGAAGAAATTAAAGGAGCAAGTTGCAAAAATACAAGCATATATCAAGTAACTAGTTGCTCCCTTACAAATAGTAGCTAAGGTCTATTCATCCTAAAATGATCATCTCTTAGATAGAGGCATCATCTTTAGCAAAAGTGAAATGTATTGCTAAAGTAACAAAGGATTGGGATAATGAGTTGAGTGATAAAGAAATGTAAAATGATAGTTAAAGTTGCAAATTCTAGGTAAATTCAAGACATTGAAGGGAAAAATAATTAATTATCTAAGGATTTCCAAGAAGAATAAGAGATAAATGATCAAAATATTCCTCACTTGACTTTCATTGAAAATTTAAATGCTCAAGTGTTAATTAAGGAGAAAATTTTAGATCAGGAAGCTTTTAAATAGTCTAAAATGTAGACAACAGTCATCAATTTTAAAAATTAATTGATTGCCAAATATCTAGAAATGCTCAACAAATTTAGAGGTCAACTAGTGTATGTGTAATATGAAAATCATATAATCTCGAAGGAATTAATTATACAATATTTGAGTATAGATAAATAATTGAAAGATACTAAAGGTTTGAAAAAAAATCTTGATTAAATAATTACTTCAAGTTAAGACCAACCTTCATAGACCTTGGACTTACAAATAATGGATAGAATGATGAAATTGAGAACCCTACTCAAAACTTATGAAAAAGATGTTCCTAGAAAGAAGAAATTTTTTTGAAATATTTCTTTTAGGCTTTCATTTATGTAGAAATTCATGTATGGATTTTTCAAAGGACCTAACATGGACTTAGTCTAGTGTTGACAACATTTGTGGACTATGGGCATAGAGAAGCAAAAAAGGACAAGACTACAATTGTAGGAATTTCTAATGCAAAAGATAAAAATTCTTGATGTTTTTTAGTGATAAGCATTCTACTTTACCCTATTTTGTTTTAAAGTTCATATTTCACAAGATACTTTTCAAACTAGGCGTTGAGCCTTGGAACTTGTGTCATTTGAATATACTTTTATAATTTGTTGCTAAATGTTATTCATTTAATAGGAATAGCATCAACAACTTGAGAATGATTACTAATAACAAACCAACATATATGATGAAGAACATCCTACAACTCTTTTTCATCCTAATGATGGATCACAAAGTGCGATCCGAAATGTTACTACAAATAAATTGGGCATAGTTTAAAAAAAAAACTCTTATCATTATGCATCATGGAAATCTAATGTCTTTAAATGAAGAAAATTATTCTTAGCCTCAAATTTTAGAATCCCGAAATGAAAATAAGATAGAACATCAATGTCATCCACAAGAATATTAGAACCAATATTTTTTCTAACAACCTTCAAAATAGAAGGATCCACATGGTACTTAAAAAAAGAGCAAGGTTCAAATATTATGATCATCACTATCAATAATCACATATTTCTACTAGTGTCAACTATGATTGCCAAAGGATAACTTATTAAACATACCTTCCTTGTGAGCGTTGAGATTACTAAAAGCTTTGGATTCATCATCAATACATTTTGTTATGTATTTCATCCTTTTATGCAACTATAACCCCACATTATTGACCACCATAGTAATCATGTAGAATAAGCTCTTTTCTATTGCAAACTAAAAGGTTTCCAAAGGATTCAAGATTTCATTAACTAAAATTTTGTTAGTAAACTTGATAGTTTTATAAAACTAGCTTTAGATGAACAAGCCCTAATAGAAGCAAGAAGATAACTCTTACCATTCACTAACCAACACAACGAACAAAATCTCATATATATTTTCTCTAATTGAAGATCTCCTAACCCTTTGGAAGTCTTTAATAAATCACCAATCCTTCCACAGTGGACCAAAAAATAGTAGAGCCAAAAGATTTATATAAAACTTACTAAATGAAATTTGTTAATAATAGAGACTAGAACGATTTTCACTTTGCTTAAGGATAGGCTTTAAACCCCATTTTTAATGTAAAATAAACTCCATAAACAATAATATTTTTTAAATCCCAAGAAATTGCATAAATATTTTTATTTTCCCTACTATATAACCAAAAAATATATAATAAATTTATTTAACCGGTTGAGACCTTAAAAGCACCCGACAAACATAAAGAGAAATATATTGTTTAAAAAGATTAAAAAAATTACACAATTAAAATTGGCTAGCCAAAAAAAGTTCACAATTTTAAACTCTACAAATTAATTTCATTTGTTTAGGAGGGATTAAGCCAAAAGAGACCTTAAAATATCCTATAATCACATTAGTACTAAAGAAACTCCAACTTTTTTCTTTCTTTTAGTTGCAACGTTAAATTCAAAAGTCAAACAATAAATATAAATATGAAATTTCTCTTATAAATATGAAGTGCAACCTTTATGTGATGAAATAAATTATAATGAATCAACATATAAATTAAGTCCTCACATTTATTTTTAAAGTTTGATAGATGTTATAATTAATATTTGTGGATATATTATTTTTGAGGTAATGTAAGAATTTGATTTGCGTGACACATGGAATATTTTGTTGAATATCACTAACTTATTTTTGAATTGAACCTTGGTCCTTATTGACTCATTCTTTAGTTTTCTTATTTTGAATATTAGTTTTCTCATTCTTTATTTTTTTCCTCTATAATTCTCAAGGATTAATGGTTTAAGACTTATATCCTTATTATCATTATTGAGATGTAAAGATTAACGATTTAGGCTTGTACACTAATTCTATTTTGTAGACGCATATCTAAACCAGAGAAAATATTTTATTTATGTATTTTAAAAAATATAAAATCTAATCTTAAATCTCCAACACTATAAATAATCATCTACATCTTTTATAATATATTTATATCATTGACTTTTAAAGTAAACATCACCTTTAATTTATTTAAATATTAATAATATAAATCCTAATCTTATATAAAATTTAATTTTTTCAAATAAATAATATTTTTCTTCATTAAAATAAATTAACTAAATACAATAACATAATTAAATATATATTTTATTCAATATTAATAATAATCATTAAAAATATTAAATATATTTTACTATACATACATAATAGGAATAAAAATATTAAATATAAATAATACTAATTACAAAATATAAAAATTATAAATATTAATAAATAAAATATACAAATCTTTTAGTTAAATAATAATAATTTTGTTTACTATGATGATTTTATAGTATTTCGTATGTGAACCCACGACACATAGTTTACAGGATTTCATAATATAGAGCTGCACCCACCCTAATCCTTGCAAAGAACGAATGTGGGATTAAACTTAATCGTATAACAAATGCCAGGCGTATTACTTATAATGAAACGCAAGGCATTGGAGAACTGGGAGTGAACGAAGGCTGTAAAATACACAGTCAACCAATTGTTTAGAGTGTAAAATGTAAAACATACCTGAGAAATCTCAGACTAACGGTTGAATCCTTCGAACAGTGGGAACGACAACAGCAAACTGGTGCGGAACGGGAACGGCAAATCTGAACTGCAACGGAGACTGGCCTCGGGTTAAAGAAACTACGGAAATTAAAAAAAGGTTAAGTGGGCCCCACATAGACCTGGCGACCTAAGCAGACAGCTGCTTAGAGTGTGCCGGTTAAGCCCGGTCGGGTGACGGTGGCTGGAAAGACAACACTTCTGGATGTTTTGGCTGGACGGAAAACGGGTGGATATATTGAAGGAGATATCTCAATCTCTGGATTCCCTAAAAAGCAAGAAACATTTGCTCGAATTTCTGTTTATTGTGAGCAGAATGACATACATTCTCCACAAGTAACCGTGAGAGAGTCCGTAATATATTCTGCATTTCTTCGCCTTCCTAAAGAGATCGATGACAATACTAAGATTGTAAGTCCGAAATCATAGTTTGCTTGTTTATTCAATCTTATGTGATTTGGTAGCATGCCAATTTCATTTAACTTAACTGATTTGTCGAATTTGCACACCATAGGCATTTGTAGACGAGGTTATGGAACTTGTAGAGTTGGATAACATAGGCAATGGACTGGTTGGCCTGCCAGGTGTCACTGGTTTGTCGACAGAACAAAGAAAACGGTTAACAATAGCCGTGGAACTCGTTGCTAATCCATCTATTATTTTCATGGACGAACCAACTTCTGGACTAGATGCCAGAGCAGCAGCTATTGTCATGAGAACTGTACGCAATACAGTTGATACAGGACGAACTGTTGTTTGTACTATTCACCAACCTAGCATTGATATTTTTGAAGCCTTTGATGAGGTAAACAATTCCTGGGAAGAGTTGTATTTAGTGATATTTTCCTTGTTCAATAATTTCTATATTGATATTTGACTCAATTCTGATGCAGCTGCTCCTAATGAAAATCGGTGGCCAAGTCATTTATGCAGGACCATTAGGTCAAAACTCTCACAAGGTGGTAGAGTATTTCGAGGTAAGTTCACTGTTGAAGGATGGATGAAAAGTAGAGAATTACGAAGAAAGATTAAAGAGAAGCGAATAACTGTACTATTGGGAAGATCCTATAAATGAAAATTGGATGATTTTATGCAAACATTGAGTACAAATTAAAGGTTTGGGATTTTCTACAGGGTAATCATTTTTCCATATCTATCTGGAATCAAGTGTATTTTATCCTCTTTTATTGCTAACTTCTAGATCCCTCTTCACAGAAAAAAATCCAAAGTCAGGCTTGAAACCTTGAAAATAATGGAGGATAGATCACAGTTGATTGCAGATATATATTGCAAATTGAATAAGTATATCGGTTTTTTGTGTTTTAAGTAGAATATGATACAAATGTTAATTGTTTTCAGAGATTAATTCAAGGTCTCAGTCTTATCAACATGCTATATTTTACAGGCTATTCCTGGAGTGCCAAAGATAAAGGAAAAATATAATCCTGCTACATGGATGCTAGAAGTGACCTCAACCGCTGTTGAAATTGACTTGGGAATAGACTTTGCTGAAGACTACAAGAATTCATCTCTCTACAGGTCAGTACCAGATAAGTGGAAATCACTATCTAAGCTGTTTTTTTCCCTTAAATTATTCACATTAGACCATGACAACTTTCGTAATGCAGGAAGAATAAAGCATTAGTGAGAGAGATTAGTACTCCAGCTTCTGGTGCAAAAGATCTTTATTTTCCAAACCAATATTCATTATCATTCTTTGGACAACTGAAATCCTGCCTGTGGAAGCAAAGATGCACATATTGGAGAAGTCCAGACTACAATAGCATTAGAATGCTAGTAACTATTATCTATGCTGTGATATTTGGATCTCTATTTTGGAACATTGGCAGCAAACGGTATTCAGTTACAATTGTTAAGATATTTTACTACCCCATGAATTTCGAAGTTATTAACATCTGGCGTGTTAGCATGTCAGGAATAGCAATTTAGACCTCTTTATTGTCATTGGGGGCATGTATACATCAGTGTTGTTCCTGGGAATAAGCAATTGTCTAACAGTGCAACCTGTGGTTGCAATTGAGAGAACAGTTTTCTACAGAGAAAGGGCTGCAGGAATGTATTCTGACATGCCCTATCCTTTGGCACAGGCATGTAGTTTCTCCTAAATATTATTTTGCTTATCTTGTTCTCCAAAGCACTTGTATCAAACTCTGCATTCTTTCAAACTTTTCACGTATGAGCAACATATGGAATCACCAATACTACTTATATTGGATGAACAGGTGGCCATTGAGATACCATATATAATTGTCCAAACAATTGTCTACGTCATCATTATCTACAGCATGATTGGTTTCAAATGGGTGGCTCACAGGTTCTTCTGGTTTTTGTTCATTGATTTTTTTACCTTTCTCTATTTTACCTATTACGGGATGATGACAGTCTCAATCACACCAAACCATCAAATAGCTGCAATTTTGGCTGCAGCATTCTTTTCTCTATTCACTTTGTTTTCAGGATTTTACATTCCGAAAAAGGTAAGCAAAAATGTCTTTTCTAGTTTTTCTTTCACTTCTTTTTGTTTCTCCAAGGATTAAAATGTTAAAAAACAATCCATGCTTATTCTAATAGAGATGTGAATTTGCATGCTATCTCGTACTTTTAATCTGACATTTCTAGCAGTTTTAGGAAACATTTGCAACTTTTACTACTTCAGCTTAGAATTGTTTATCTAGCTCATTTATTTAAATTTAGAACTTGGCCTCTCAAGCAAGAAAAGCATATTAATTTATTCTTTACTGATGCAGAATATCCCAAAATGGTGGATCTGGTATTATTGGATCTGCCCGGTTGCGTGGACAGTTAATGGGCTCATTAGTTCACAGTATGGAGACATCACTGACCTGATAGAAGTAGATGGAAAGAAGCCAGGAATGCCACTAAATCAATATGTAGACGAATATTTTGGATTCAAGAATGATTTCATGGGTCCCATTGCTGCAGTGATTGTGTCCTTCGCAGTTTTCTTTGCAATTATGTTTGGCTACTGCATCAAGGTGTTGGATTTCCAGCAACGATAAGGGACTAGTTTAATATTTTTATGTTGACCTTCATTTCAAGCACAATCCTTGGTAGCAAATGTACAATAATCTGGTAATATTGGTTTCACAAGCATCTTGATCAACGTTATATAATTCAATTGTTCAAGTTACACCCCATAAGATCTACACAAAAAATATGAAGAAGAAAAATACTATTGACTGAACTGTAAAATGACCTCCTAAGATAGCATCGTGCAAGAAGGTAATAGGTTAAGCTTGGAGAGAAAGGTTGTAATATGATCCAAGAGATAGACTTGCAGCATTGTAAATAATTACTCATTTTTCAGCTAATCTGGCAGAGTGCATGCTTCTATTGCATCCATCATTTTTTAAAGTATTTTTTTTTATTACAATAGGTACAACTGGTTTGGTTTATATTTAGAAACTGGTATCTTTTCTTCCAAGTGGATTATAATATAAGTATACATCCATTTTAGAAGTTCTTTTTTTGGTTTTAAAAGTTGTTATTAGTAGGAGAATCAATATGTAAAAATTATTTGGAATCAAATTTAATCTAATTGCACTTGTGAAATTTGAAATTTGAGTATTGGTGAATGATATAATCATAAGAACATTCTATTAGCCTCATCAATTGAACTCAATTCCTTTAATATATCTATCAATTTTAAATTATCTTTAAATTGTGAAGTAATTATCAATTTTTGATACTTATATAATTCTTGCCAATAATATATTTAAGAGTTCTATTTTCTTTTTCTATTGTAGCTTTGCCTAATTACTTAAGTTCTAAATCTTTTGATATTGAAGATTTAGTGCATGGGATGGCTGTTTTTTAGAGTCTTTGAAATGTTTACTGTGGGATAGTTTGGAAAGTAAAATTCCTATATTTATTGTTGGATAAAGTTAATCAAACTGTTTTTTAAAGTTAAAATTGATTTACAAGGATTCAACATAGTCTGCACAAAAGTTCTATCTAATTGTTGAAATTTAAATCTAAAAATTGAATATTAAAATATACAAAGATATCACAAAAAATATCATTATGTTTTATATACTCTTGTGTTGCTAAATATATAAATGAGATATAGGTATCATGGACTGTGATTCAAAATGTTAGATTCTAATTTTTTTTAGACAATTACTTTCAAGTAAATATAAATATTTCAAATATAAGAAATCAACAATTTCAATCATGTCAAGGGTAGAGGATGGCTGTCAAACAGTAAAGGGGAAGAAAGCAAAGAAAGAAAGGAAACCTTTGCAATGGTTCTTAGGTCTCAGACGAAGAGAAGGCCATGTGAAGCTCCAAACTCATGATTTGTTTACAGGTCCTCTGTAGGGTTTGATGGTTTGTTGTCTTGTGATGCTTGTGGAGCTTTTGTCTGTAATGGGATGTTTCATTGTTTGTAACTCATGAATTTGATTGTAATATGGATAACTGGCAGGGTTAGGGATTTATAGAAAGGAGTTTAGTGGGGTTGGAAAGGGGTTTTATGGTGATGTTGCAAGGAGAATCGATATGTAATCTATTTTTTATTTTTAATAAGATCACTTCTATTATCGATAAAAAAGAACAATTTCAATCATGTCTTTGTACAAAGGGAATTTGATAATGCACATATCTAATATTTTGCATTAATCCTTCAAAATAACTCACAATTTCAAAATTTTGAAGTTTATGGTTAATGAGTAAAAAAGAGCCACGATAACAACTAGATTCTCCTGCCACCCTTGCCCCCCTTTAAAAAGTGGATTTCACCTAAAAATCACAAATTTAAAAATATATCTAAATCATAATTTTGAGAAATAATTGTAACACTGATGACAATGTCTTTATCATTCTAGCATGATTTTAAAAAATCCTAGTATTACTACACTCGGAGAGCCCCCTAGAAGTAGCCAACATTTTTTGCACTTTTCATGGATGCACTAGAGACTTCTAACATTCATAATGTTTATTTGTTGAATTTGGAAGCTCTTTAATCAATGCTATATACCAAGCTTGAAACATTGACAACTTCACATCTTGACACGAACAAGTTATCAACAAGGAACTATTTTCTCCTCCGTTTCAAATGAAAAATCATGCTCACATGGGATGAATGATGAGTATCTTGCATTTTTTCAACAAAGGTAAAATTGAGATTTTGATAGCTCCATCAAGTGCAACCTATTTGAAGTATATCTAAGGTTTTGGTCTATGGAATTTACTAACATTGTATGCATTGCACTACTTGCATTACATTGGATTAGGAGCACATAAGTTCATACACTCCTTTCTAATTTGAGGAGATTGTTGCTAGCTCACAACATTAGGAAGAAATAATATCACTATATTATAAGCCTAGGAGTAGCGAATTCCATATACTCCTTTCTAACTCAAGGGATTGTCTCTAGATGAAATCCTAAGTACAAAGAGCCCACTACATAATTGCATTTTTCACATATTCAAATTTGGTGGTTAAGTTAAATATATTTTAAGAAAGAAAATCTCACATGCTTGCATTGGAATAGTTAGGTATGGGCCATTCATGAGAATTTAAGTAGGAAGAGAAAATGTATTAGTCAACATCCATGACAATTTAAGTAGCAAGAGAAAATTTCTTAGTCAACATCCTATCATATCTCAATATACATTATGCTTCAACATAGTCTTTTCCTTGCTCATTATGAAAGGAAGAATATTTACCAATTCACTATCTCTATAATTATGATTGATCAAAGGTCTAGGCCATCATACATTGCATGGATAGCAAACCATGCATATATTGTATTCCATTTAAAAACTTATTTTTCCTCTTTGTAGTGACTTGATGACTTCTATACAATTGTTGTCCTCATTTAAAAATCTAGCTATAAAACATGAAGTAGAAAAATATAGATACCGATCTTAAGATTCATAATTAAATAATAAATGAGGAAATAATCAATGTTCAAAAGATCCCTTCACAATACAAACCATCTTACAATTCTTTGTCCAAGTCTCACGTGTCACTCACTAATGTCTTCTAATGTCCTCTCCCAATTGGAGGGGATTCTCAGCTAGTTGAACCAAAAATTTCCCAACTATGACTCTCTTGCCGATTTTATGTGGTAGTTCTTGGTTATTCTAGCAACTAATAAGCAACACCCCATCCCCAATAGTATGAGAATATGACCATTCTAAAAAAACCTTGACCTTCAACATTTGAAGATCCATAATTTGGAGAAAATTATCTTATATGACCCTATAAGGCATCTAGCTAAGAAATAAAATATATGGGCATTGTTTAGCTAAGAATTCATGTTTCAAGGCATCTATGGTACTGTCATACAAATAGATGTTATGAATTACCATATTCTCTAGGTATTGGCTCTTCTCTAAAATACTAGTTGTTTCTAAAATTGAATTATAAGAAACAAAATCTAACTTGATCGTGATGAAAACCATCCTAGACAATCTAACCTTGTCCTAAAATGCCATGTCCATGTTAGAATCTTCCTCCTCCAACATGAGAAATTCACTCTAATTTACTCCTAGACTATTGTTGTCATCTTTCTTTTCCCAACCATCACTACCCTCGAGAACTCCAAGAGAATATACAAAACTAATATTTCAATTAGTTCCCTATTAGTTCATAGGAAACCTACCATAATTGACCATTGAATCAATGTTGTATTGCATGCCACATCCATTAAGGAAATTTGTAAAGTCTAACTTAAGTACTTTTTAGCAAAATTTCTACATACAAAACTAGAACTATTTAATCATGATTTCACTACTAAATCATTATGATACATAAACCTCTATTTATAAACATGCACGACCATCATTTTTTGAAAAAAAAAACAAAACACTTTAGTAGTGAAAATAAACCAAAAAGATCTCATGAAGAAGGAATATTTCTTATCTAATAAAGAGAAAAAAAAAACTAAAAAGAGCACATAAAACCACAAAATTTCCTCATGAGCATATAAATACCATGCCAACAAGACTTTATTTAAAACAACTCTAGTAAAAACATAATCAATGAAAACATGAACAATAGATTATAGTTCAAGATAAAAATAAGGCACGAGTCCACATGAAGTCGATTCTTATCCTTATCTTCTCTAAATATGAATTTTTAATGTAACAACAACAACCTAAAACAAGCATTTTTGGGTTCTAAGTAAGAATCACATCCAATTGCAAACTTATCAATCTACGTTCTAGAAGATTAATATATTTTCTATTTTGCAGTTAATTTGTTGATCCAATATCGTACAAATCATTAGAATAAGTATCAAGAAAGGGATAACCTTTAATTCCAAAAATGAGATTCATGGTCCAAGGAGAAACCAACAAAGTATTTTTATAAGGATTGAGTAGATATGAATCTTAGAAAATAAAGAGAAAATCAAAGGGGCGTGAGTTTTCCATCCATAATAATATAAGAAAGAACAGCAACACCTTTATTAAACCAAAATTCATAACAAAATCAATAATACAAGTCATAAATACTTATTAGTATATTGAAAATCTCACCATTTAGATTTGAAAGCTTGACATTTAGAATTAAAGAAAAAACAAGCATTTTTTGAAAGAAAAGTGAATTATTATAGATATAACATCAAACTTAATGTACATATTTTAGTGCTCATGTATAATAATATGTAAATAAAATAGATAACACATTAAAAACAACAAATCATAATAAATCAACAAATAAAATTGAATGTACATGCATAAACCTTAATGGAAAAAACTCCTTTGTTAAAAAGAGGCTCAAGTATGTATTAATCTTATGAAATAATATTACATAATCAACACATTTCTCTCGCTAATTGACAACACTTAAGCAACACTTGTATACTTGTAATAAAGGTATGTACATGAAAATGGGGGACCAAAAAGGGGTCTAAAGTGGTCACTTTAAAAAAAAAAATTAGTAAAAAAATATATTAGATGAGAAATTGATGATAATTATGGTCAAAATTTGAAGATGTGATAAGATATGATTTGTAGTATTCAAAATATAGTTTATAAATTACTATTTTAAAAAAGTGGAGATTAAGAGGTTCAAATAGGGGGGAGCATACAAAGTGCTCCTATTTTTGTTAGAAAAATATATCATAGCATTTGGTGTGCTCCCCCTAAAATGTTGATTTTTTAAATTAATTACCAAATTGTTTTAGTGAATAATAGCTAACATCATGTAGTTTGATCTTGACTTTTTTCTTATTTTTTAATGAATATATTATTTTTTACTGATTTTCAAAGTGATTACATCTTGAAAAATGAAGATTTTAGTGCGCACTCCCTCCTCTTTTTTTGAAAACTAATCAAAAGTCATTTTTTGAATGTGTATAGAATAGAGTCTAGAATGTTAGGATGTAATAATTTGTTTTAAATCAAGGTGAACGTATAAAACTAACACAAAAATTACTATACATAGGTTTTCATGAAAAAAGACACTAGAAAAATAAATTGAAGATCAAAATCTTAACATATTCGAAATGTAGAAAAAATTACATGGTTAGAAAGGTAAGAGAGTTTGATGTTATTGTGATATTTTAAAAATTAGTATTGAAAAATGTGCAAACTTGATGGAGAACATGCTTGACATTTATTTATTTTTCTATATTTTACAAAAAAACACATCTTTTGGCATTAACATGCAAGTCCAGCCCTTGAGGTTGGATACCCAAAGCAAATCCAACTCTAAGGGTTGACAATTTTTGAAACAAGTTATAATGTGTGTGCACTATAACACATTTGCATTATAACACTAGCATGTTTTTTTTGTATCTAAGAGAAATGTTATTTTTTTCTTTTATGGACGTAAAACATGAGTTATTCAAATCAAGTTATAATGTGAGTGCATTATAACACACTTGAATTATAACACTAGTGTGTTTTTTTGTATGAGAAAAATGTTATTTTTTCTTGAATGGAAGCAAAATGTTTTGCTTCCATATGGAGTAAAAAATAGTTTTGACCACTTTTTGGTCCCCCATATTTGTGCACATGTTCATAACATGATATGAAACTACTATCTCATGCCTTTTATATATAGAACAATGAGAGGAAAATCTACAAGCGTTTTCCCAAAACAATGAGCTACCAAAATTATGGTATCATGTAAAAACACATGCCCACTTGAAGAGCATTTTTCAAGAATAGTAAATCACAATAAATGCCTTCATTTGGGCATAATCAATGTATCCATGAATCATAAACATAAATCCAAAGTCATCTTTGACCAATAATTCTCCAATAGCTCACATATCCAAGTATAACACTCTATTATGGAGACCACAACTCATATGGGGCCCATTTTTCATAACAAAATATCATTCACTCCCTTTTCTAATGTCTAGAATTGGGAAAGCACAATAAGTGAGTCCAAGTCAATTTGTAACTACCACCATTATGTTATACCCCCTTTGTGAATACCACTACAAATAATATTCCAAGTCAATCTAAGGAGAATTAATAATAAAATGTCTCAACAACATGGGAGCCCAAGCACCCATTCTAAGATTGTTGGAGATGCAACATAAGTAATAAGAATTATAATTAAATATCATATTTTCCTAACATTCTTCCACTTGATATTATATGTTGCAATGGAATCTATAGGAAAAATAAAATAAATCAAGTATAGGATCCAAGGCCCACAACCTTCTTGCACCAAGAGAACTTTATTCTCACTAGCTTTGTGAGGGGATCTATAGTATTATCTTAACTATCAACCTTGTGTAACATGATCTTACCATTTCCTATCATCTTAAAAAAAAAATGATGTTGAATATCAATATAATTGGTATAAGCATGATACATAGGGTTCTTGGCCAAATAGATAACAACATTATTTGTCACTTGACTAATTCTAACCACCATATAATCATAAATAATACCTAAACACAATATTTTTAACCATATAGCCTCCTTAGCGACATGTTTAGTAGTGTTGGCATTTCAAATCGCACCTCTGGAATGCGTTCTGGAAACGAACATCTATGTGCAGTAAACTGCTCTTCGAATTAGGAGGGGAAGCTCCCTCTTTTGCTGAGTTGCATAAAGAAAAGTAATCTAAACTTAATTACGCCTATCTTTTTGGTTCAGTTGTGAGAACACAAGGTTATAGAACACTAGATGTTGCGACTGAGGTTTTCCCTTTAATGAAACTAGACAGCTACAACTTAACCTACGCTTAAAACGTTTCTACCCTCTCAAGTAAACGCAAAGCAAGAGAGTTTAGAAATGGATGAGTTTGATTTCTGACAAAGATACTTAAATAAGCTATTCTTCAACATACGTTTTAAGGCAAGCTGAAAAAGAGATCATAAAAGCATTACGGAAATACGAGATTTTTATTTCAAGGCAGACAAAGCATGCTCAAGATTTCATCTACTCATACTTCTAACACAAAAACAAATAGACTGAAATTTGAGATATTTATATCGGGGCAGACAAAGCACGCTCAATATTTTATTTACTCAAGTTTCTAGAACAAGGATTACAATTTCGGGATAGCAAGTTGTAGCAACATGCTTGCAACATGCGATCAACCTAATTATAATCAACACAACACATGCACTAAACAAGTATTTGCAGCTAAGGAGGCATGCAAACTTGCTCTTTACACAAAGTGAACAACACTAGATGATAACAAACATGAAGGCATAAGCTCAACGATTCTGTTATCACAAGTATGGTTAAACTAAAATGAGCAAACACTGCTCTTATTTATAACTAAGCGGAGGAGTAGGTAACCCTAAAATCTCTTTGCTTTTACAGCTACTGCTTGCCAACATGCAAGCTTTATTTCTAAAACTAGAAAAGATAAAACATCTAAACCCTAGAAAGCTTAAAAAAGGAAAATGCCAACTCATGACAACTTGTTACAATGTTTTCTTTCTCTCTTCAAATAATGGATAAGATTTGAGACAAGAATAGAAAGAAAGCGTAGAAGATGCTTCTAGAAGAAAGCAGATTTAAATCTTGATCACATCCGCTAAAAAGTGAGCAACTTCATCTGTAGTAGGAGTGTTGATGCTATTAATAGAAAAATGCCGCTTTTCCAAGATTTCTTCGCCATCTGTAATTGCTCTCAAGAAATCTTCACTCTCATAGGCCGCTTTCTCGAACCTCGCTGACATCATGGAAATCATCATCATTCTCCCAACACTACCCTCATTGCCATGCAAGAAACTCTGAAACTCAGCTTGGACTACGTCAAGCCCAATGTATGAACCATCCTCAAGGAAATACTGACAAGGAATTGCTGCAACTACTTCTCTGACGAACCTAAGAGTATCAACAACTCTTTGTTTATATGCTACAAACTCCTCGGATATTCTGACATATGTATTCACCTTGAAAAGATGACTTTCTTTCCACTCCAAGATTTGTCTTTTATGTTCTCTCGCCATTGTAGAGCCACAAGCCATCTCTAAATCT
Organism: Sequoiadendron giganteum; assembly: GCA_007115665.2. NCBI lineage: Eukaryota > Viridiplantae > Streptophyta > Pinopsida > Cupressales > Cupressaceae > Sequoiadendron > Sequoiadendron giganteum. Next base: position 603,229,406 of record CM021106.1, on the reverse strand, counting down.
GAAATTATGATTTCGTGCATGGGCTTGAATTCGGCTATCAACTGTTCAAAATCTTGGATACCTTGACGTAAATCATGAGCTTTGTATCTTAATTGGAAGACCTATGTTAGAACCTCTTTTCCTCTGTTGATGATCTCTTCAATCCACTCATTAGTTTGTTTTCCACAAATAACTAATTGCCTTAACTGCTGCTGACCAGGTGGTGTTTCTAAGACTTGAGGCAGCAACTGATTTGTTTGTGAGGTGCCTTGGATAAGATTTGATATACATAACCGGAGTTGACAATTTTCAGCCTTGAGGGATGCCTTGTCTTCTCCATCTTTTTGCACTCTTTCTTGAATGTTTTCTATTACCATTTTAAACAAACTCATATCAACATGTCGAGTACTTTTACCAAGGTTTGCTTTGACCATTATGAAATCATCAACATCCACCTCATCTCTAATTTTATCTTCAAGAGGTGTAGCTGTCTCCATGACCATTTCACCCTCAAGATTCCTCTCAAAATGCATTTGTTTCTTGGCCTTCTTTTTGGGTGTTTCCTAATATATGCTAAGGTCGAAGGCCTTCTTCTTGTCCTTCCCAAGGAGCTCTCAAGCCAAGATGTGGTATTTCTATTAAAATCCAAGGGAGGAATAATTGTAACATTGGCCTCTATCTCCTCGTCTTCCAAATCAATGTGAATTGGCAAAGACCTATGAGATGGTAAAGTTTCTTGTATCAAAGGTTCATCATGTTGTACTTCTTCTTGAAGTATGGGCTCTGGTTGAGGAACTTTTGTTTCAGCTGTAGGCTGCTCCTGTATAATAATTCATGTGTAGTCCAACCTCCTTTTAGCACTCTTTGCTGATCTACTGCCCTTTGTGACCTCTTGGGACTGAACTTTTTCTTTGTTCTTTGGTTGCGCTCTTGAAGAAGAGGGAAGAGATGAATGTTTCTTTGGAGGCTCTGCTACTGGAATAGATTCCCTTCTCTTGAGAATCAAGAAAGTCTTACTGTACTCTACCACTTGTCTTGTCCTTTCTTCCACTGTACTACATTCTTTGTGAGCCCAATTGACTTGTGGAAGAGGTTGCTGCTCAACCTTATTTCTAGGATATGCTGGGAGAATTACATCCCCATCATCATCTGACAACCCTTCAATGTCTTCTAATAAACAATCTTTCATTTGATGAAGGGTTAACCTACTATGACTTCGCCTTCGCACCTCATACTCGTCTCTACAATTAGCCCAAAAGTCTTCAAGTGCGGGCACATGAGCATAGTTCTGACCAAGTCGAGATGCATAGAAGCCATGGGGATCATATGATCGTCTCTCGCTGAAAGGCTTGAGACCAAATTTGTCTAACTCATTACCCATTAGTTTAGCTTCAGTGGATGATCTACAAGTGTAAATGCCTAAAGCAAAAGGAAAGTTGAAGGCTGGTTTCTTTTTGTTATGTAGACGGGTGTGAACAACTGATATCTACCTGAACAATTCCATACATGCTTCCTCATCTGATGGATACCTCGGTAACATAAGCAGAGCTCCTGAATAACCGTATACCCTTAGGTAAGTGAAAGTGGCAAACTGAACAAACCAATCTGCCCATTCTGATATTGCAGCCCTGGCAACAGATGAGATGCGAACATGTAGCTCATTGTCCAGGTCTCACACTGTGTAAATTAAGAATGCTTCATTCACCCGTTTGTAATGATGTGATGCAACAGTGAATTCTAACTAAGTATAGTAGTTGTAGACATGTTGAATGTTTAGAGAACCCTTCGTGTTTAACCCTCTGAATTTACCCTAATAGGCAACCAAATAGACTAGGTAGGAGACCATATGAAATGCGTGTCTATGAAAATACTCAGTTATCTGATGATGTAAACAATCACTGATCAATGTAGGCCAATCATAGAGCTCTATCTTTTTCATTATATGAGGTATCATGTAGAACATCCAAGGCTGAAACCTTGTTGCATCTACTTGGCCTGTAACTCGATTGAGTAGGGTTATTATGATGGTGAATTCATCCTTGAATTGTCCTCTTCCAACATCCTTTGGCAACGTAGAATGTTTCTCTTTCAGCCACCTATGTGCAATCTTCTTGTTGTATTTATCTTGATGTTCTTCCCATATCCTTTCACATTCTCCCACGTTGATGGTAACACTCTTAGGCCATGGTGGAATGGAGAAGCATTTCTCAATCATGTCTGGTTTTAGGCTACATATGATTCTCCCATCAAATGAATGTATTTCCCTTGTAGCTGGATTGTAATGCTTGATGCAAGCGATTATGAACTCTAAGCTCTGTACTAAGAAAGGTATGGATGCTGCTGCAAGAAGACCTGAATGGCCAAGATGCCTAATGGTGGTATTGCTTGCATCTTCTAAAGGACGTAAATTTAACACCGGCTTGATATGATGCAAGTCTGTCTCGGTTGTTTCAATAAAATCGTGGTAAAGCACTGATTTGGTCTTGAACTCTACAAGAGTGTATTCCATTCTGAAAGACTTGAAGATTGATAGTAAACACGCCTAGGTTCAGACAAATTTTGGCAAACTTTCTAAATTTAGCTTGCTAATATCTCTTCGTCAAAACAGATGAAATTTTGGAATTTTTCTGAGATATGGGTTTTGACTAGAATTTCGTTACAATCAACCCAGATCGTCCATTTTTGAAAATATGAAGTGAAGACTGAAAAAGCAGCAAACCCTAATTTTCCCCAAAAAAATAGAAAAAAACTGGCATCTGGGTATTGTTCTTGAGCATAATCTGAATGGACCCAGTTGATTAGATTTTGAAAACCTTATCTTTTGACTGAAAAAGCAACAACTTTTGGTTTCTCTGAAAAAGCTAAGGTATGGGTTTTGTCCAGGAGAAGGTTTAGCATGGACCCAGAAGACTAGAAATGGATGAATATGAAGTTTTCCCTTACATGCAAAATAAAAGCAATTGTTGCAACTTAGAGAGAAATCTTCAACAATTTGTCTAGAAGATAGAACAAAAATGGATCAGCTTGCTAAAATTTGATAGTATAGGCCTTCTTCTTCACAAATTCAATGTTTTTGATGAGAAAATATGAAAGAGGTTTTCTTTGATTGCTGATCTGAAATTTTATGAGAAACCAGCAAGTTAGGGTTCTTGAATCTTGAAAAACATGAGTTTGAAGTTGCTGCTTTGTTTCTCTTTGAAGGCACCTGCAAGAAAATATGAAAAATAATACATAGAGGTGTCTTTAAATAAGTTTTTGCTTTGAAAACAACTTCTCAAACCCTAATTTGATGAAACCCTAATTTTAATTCATGCCTTGAGCAAAGGCGTCTTTCTCTTCTCTTTGAAATTTTGAAATTTTCAAAAATAAACTAAGGCATGAAGAAATGGGCGCCCTTCTTGAGGTATGGCGCCCAATCTCCCCAGACTTAGCCAAATTTCTATCATTTTCAACTTTTGTTCACTTTCTAAGCCTGCTTCAGCTCTGTCTCCTGGCCTCTAGATTTATCCGATGAATGAACTGATTCTTCCATCGCGAAGCCTGATCATATCTAACAACTTTGTTCTGGAGACATCATCTGCTAAAAACTTCATTTGTCCCTTCGAAATGTCAGGTGCCTATCCTTGATAAGGGCACCCATTTCTTCCAGTGTTAGCCATTTTCATGATCTTCAATGTTTATGCTTGTCTTGTGACCTTCGGATGATTTCACTATTCCGGGTGTTGTACTTGTCAGATTGACTGGCTATCAAGTTCACTGGACAACTGCGATGAATCTGGAAGGGGTCTTCTGGATCACTCATTTTTGGAAACTGACTTCTGGTGGCCTTAAACCCTAGGTGCCCTTCTTGAAGTATGGCACCCATAGCTTCCAGAGTTAGTTTATTTTTTGGATATCCACTGTTGCTTCCAACCTTCTGCCATTTCTCACACTTTTCTCCTATGTTTTCCTAGTGATATCTGATGGCTGTTGACTCTGACGGATAAGCTGATGGATTAGTTGGAGAGCTGGATCCAGTTTGACAAAGTCATGTTGGAGAGACTTCCTGCAAATTTGATCATTTAACCTCTCAAAATTTTGGGCGCCCTTATCCTTCAGGGGCGCCTATCTTCTCCAGACTTAGAATTTATTTTGTGTTCTTCGTCTTGGATCTTAAAATACCTCTCTTCGTGACCCCTGTTTGTCTTGGATTTGTTGATGACTAGATAATCTGACAAACATGCCGGCTAATTCGTTGCGGAGACGAGATGATTATGAGCAACATTGATTTGGAGATAGAAACCCTAATTTTGGCTTTTGACCTCTTGAAAAGCTAGGCGCCTTTCTCCTTCTGGGGCGCCCATGGCTGGCAGTGTTCGAAAATTTTATCAATTTTTCAACTTTACCTTGTAAAACATGTCTCCCTTGTCTTTGACTGCCAAAATGAAAATATTCTAAGGCATTGAAACATGGGCGCCTTTTCTTGACTGGGGCGCTTGAAATCTCCAGACTTAGACAAAAATCTGACATTTTTCATTTTTCAACTTCCTTAGCCTGTTCCTTGTTTCTCGTGCAGATTGTTCGTCGACAGTCTCTGTTTGATGCTCGAACGCTTGATTCTGACACCTGGCAGCTGACTGACCTCCATTGATGACTTTGGATCTCCGAAAAAGCTTCTGAAAAAACAAAATAGACCTAGTAGAGTACTGATCTTTTTGTGATTATGACTGCACCAACCTGATGAGGAAGTATTTTAAACCAATCAAAATCAGTCTTAACCCTAACGGCCAAACTTTCTATTTGTAGAAAATTTTACAAGTATCCATTTCGTAAGAAACCCAAAAAAACCCAGAAAAGTTCCTATTTTTAGAAAACTGCTAAAAATAGAAATTCTCCTAAAATTTAGGGATGAAAAACTGAAATCTGGGTATTGTTGGTTTGATAGTTTTGGACCAACCCAGATTGTCAGATTTTGAAAATTTCAAGTTTATGACCCCATGCAAGACATGCAGACCCCCATTTTGACATTTTCTAACAGATTTAACAGTATCTTGACTCAATTCTTCAAAATGCCTAAGTGTAGCGGAAATTTTAATTTGGGGTACAACAAGTAGCCATATAATTTTCTTCTGTGGTGAAAAAATAAAGTGTGAGTTTCCTCTTACTCATTCAACTTGTTACATTACTAAATAAGAACACAACCACTAGTGGACCTTCGACTAAGTCACCTACCCAATTTTCATCCATAAAACCCTATATGTCCAATGTATTATCCACATCATTATTACTTTCATAACATAAATATAAAAAAAAATCCCTCACAAATGTCTAAACACCCTCTCAACATAACTCTAAATATTTTTATCAAGGTTAAACATAAAGTTGCAAGCAAACTTCCCACTATTTGGGCAATATCTAAATTCATTGCATATATCAATATACCAATAACACTAGCATAAGGCATGATACATATATCCTCAAAACTATAATCTAATTTTGGATAGATATATCCTCAAAACTATCATCTAATTTGGGACAAATATGTCCTCAAAACTACAATCTAATTCGGGACACAGATTTAAGGAAAGGCTATTGCCAATAAGAAAATGAATACTCGTAGATTTACAATAGTGTATACTAAACTACTAAAAAATATTATCAATATACTTATTGGGTAAACCCACAAAAGTGGTTTACAATTCGAGTGAGGAAGGAAAACTTGCAAAAAAATGACCCCATGCAAAAAAAAAAAGGGGTTTTGGGGTTCGAATGAACCCATAGGTTCAAGCGAACCAAAAAAGGGTTCGAATGAACCCTAGTTCGAGTGAACCAGTTAAATACAAGGTCCCACCATTCCTGCCAAAAAACACAAAGAAAAACATGTTTTGAAAGGGGATTTGAATGAACCCTGGTTCGACCCCTCTTTTCCCTCCTCCCCCCCAGGCACCAAAAAAGTCCAGAATTTTGCACTTCGAAGCTCGGGTTGAGGATGAAAATGGAGGAGACTTCACAAACCCAATTGGATGATGGTAGTCCTTAGAACGAGCTATCCAACAAATATAATTTTAATATGTTTTGGTTTTATTATGTATTTGTTTTTTTAGTTTTATTAAACATAGGTTTTTCATCGAAAATCAAGCTCTATGTTCTACACATGCGGAAAAATAGCAGATTACAAAAAGAAAAAAATTTAAAAAATGAGTGCACCAGATATTGAAGTCCTTGATCCAACAAAAAAAAAGAATTTCAATACATACAAAAAAAGTTGTGTTGTATACGGTCCGCCTATGTCTGAATTGTAATTGGTTTGACTTCGAAACTTGATTAAGGAAAAAATATTTAATAAAAAACAATGAAACCAATTGGAAGCACTAGATATCAGAGTCACAAATCCAAATTCGAAAGAATTAGAATTTTATCCTTCATGGAAAAATAGTTATGTTGTATACGGTGAGCGTCACTCCTTAAAAATGTTGTTTTCTTAAAAAAATAGTTTTTGAAGGAGATGGAAAAAGAAGTGCAATCCCATTCCAAAAATTTTGAAAAAAATATATTAGAATCTACAGATAAAATGTCTCAAATCACTAGTTTGCATCATCTTCAAATTCCTCACGGTTTAGCCGCTATAGGTGCCCGAAAGTGAACATTTAGTTAGAAAAATATATTTTAGTGTCCAGTTTGGCCAAAAATTGTAAACCACTATTGTGGGATCACCCAATTTTGACTTAACTAAATATTTATATGTACTTGATCCCTAGTGATCTCCACACCAATATATATTTTGTAACCTCCAAATCCTTCATATCAAATATACCACAAAGTTAGGTTTTGTGCTCCCAATCATTGCCTTGTTGTTACCAAAATATAACATGTCATCCATATACAAGACATGATTAAAATATGATTATCCATAATTTTAGCATAATCATAATGATCTTCCTTGCTCCTAACAAAACACATTTTTAATGCAAACACATCACACTTTTGGTACCACATACAAGGTGACTACTTTAGACTATAAAATGACCTTTTCAACTTGAAAATCAAATGTTCAATCCCCTTTAAAACAAAACCATTAGGATGTCACATATAAATCTCCTCCTTAAGATCCCCACACAAGAAAATAATTTTAATATCTATTTGTAATTCTATTTCAAAATCACATGCTAAAGTAATAGATAATAGGAATCTAATAAAATATGAATCAATAACAAGAGAGAATATTTCACCAAAATTAACTCCCTCTTTCTAAGAGTATCCCTTGTCCACTAGTTTAGCCTTGTAACACTCTAAATATCTATCTACTTTAATTTTATTCTTACACAATCACTTGCAACCAATGTTCTTCTTTGTTTGGGAAAACTAATAAGATCCTAGTGGTCATATTTATCTAAGTCCATCATCTCCTCCTATATAGTTTGCTTTAACGACTCACTATCGGGTGATCCCGCAATACTGGTTTACAATATCTGGGAGATCCCAATTTTTGCTGAAATCACATATTTTTAGAAAATATAATGATTTAAGCTTTGAAAAGTTCTATTTAAAGGATTCCAATTGAAGAGGGTTGCATCAAACCACCTTAGATCAAACCCCCTTGAATAGAACCCCACTAGTTTTAAACCATACCTATAATGGAGTCTCCTTTACACATATCAAAATGCTAATAAAAAACCACTTTTGATTTACCTTTTGGGGGATCAAATGAATTCATTTAAATTTTACTTTTTGTAAGTATGAATTCTTTATTATAAGCTTCCCAAAAAGTATAATTTAAATAAATTTAAATTTATTTTTTATTTCTTGTGAATGTAGGTTTTTCACCGAAAATCAAGCTCTTTGTTCTGCACATGTGGAAAAATAGCAGATTATTAAAAAAAATTGAAAAATATCAGTGCACTAGATATTGAAGTCCTTGATCCAACAAAAAAAATTGAATTTCAATACATATATACAAAAAAAGTTATGTTGTATACAGTCCACCTATATCCAAATTGTAATTGGTTTGACTTCGAAACTTGATTAAGGAAAAAATATTCAATAAAACACTATGAAACCAAATGAAAGCACTAGATATCATAGTCACAAATCTAAATTCGAAAAAATTAGAATTTTATCTTTCATGGAAAAAAAATTATGTTGTATATGGTGAGCATCATTCCTTAAAAATGGTGTTTACTGAAAAAAACTAGTTTTCGAATGAGATGGAAAAAGAAGTGAAATCTGATTCCAAAATTTTTGAAAAAAAATATATTTATAATCTACAGACAAAATGTCACAAATCACTAGTTTGCATCATCTTCAAATTCCTCACGGTTTAGCCGTTATAGGTGCCTGAAAGTGAAGATTTAGTTAGAAAAAACCAGTTCAGTGTCCAGTTTAGCCAAAAATTGTAAACCAGTATTGTGGGATCACCCTATCCTCTAAAGATAGGTCCTCCTTAAAATATCTTGAATAATCATTAGTACATAACAACTTAGAACATACACAATAAAAGTATAGTGGGCTATACTTGTCAACTAGATTCTATTATCATATATAAATTCGTCTCAAGGTAGGAGTAAGAGACTTTACATGTTCTTTTGTATTCTCAACCTACTTAATTTACTTATAACTCTCATCAAAACCATCTTCTTCCTCTCTATCCTCCAATCTGTCATCTTCTCCAACTTTTCCATCTTCCTGATTTTGACCTTGGTGTCAAAATGCACTATTTTATTTCATTGATTATCCTTTGGCTATACAAGATCTAAAAATGCTCTAAACTCCTTAAAAATAACATCTCTAGAAAATTGATATTTTTTGGTTTAGTGGATTCCAAAGCTTATAACATTTTGTATTCCCACCATAACCAATAAAGATGTATTTCTATGCCTTTGGATCTATTTAGATCATTTTTCTATAATGGTACATAATATGCAGTTCAAACAATATGTTCTTAACAATAAAAATATGAATTCAAGAGAGAAAATTGTAAATCAAATTTTATAAATAGTTTACAAAGCTAGTGATAATGAATTGGCATCCAAAGGAATTAGTGCAACTGGATTGATGCCTCAATAAAGGGATCATCTATCATTTATAAATAATATAAATTATGTGAAGTAGAAAATATTTAGACCATGCTACAAAAAAGATGTGAAAGCTACATAAAAGGTAGACAACTTGAGAGCTTGGTTTGTCATTGACTTTTGACACAATAGAGCAATACGTTAGAAATATATTTTTTAATAAGAAGATAGAGAATAAAATGAAGTTTGATTTGGACTAGTTTTCTCATAAGCCAAATGAGGAAAACTTTTTGGATTCCATCAAACCATTGATAACCTTGAATGCAACTTTGATTAAAATATTCAAGTCAAGTTCCATTGTCAGTTATGAATTGTTAACAAATTTGCAAGTCATGAATATACTATAAGTTAGAAAAAACTACACTTCCATTAGATGGATGGTGGAGTATGCTACAAAAGTTGATATAATGATTTGATAATATGAATTTCCAACTCAACAGTATGTAAGGTTCTTTTTGAGCAAGATATTATAATAATTGTATGTATTCCTTCAATTGAAAATTAGTATGAAAATCAAATCCATTTATTTGTTCAAATTATTTGTAAAATTTAATTACTTAATTCAGGAAAACTATGGTTTCTAGATAGACGTTTTATATTAGAGGTAAACAGGTTTTGATGGGACTTGAAACCCAGTACATAACAGTTTTGAAGGGAACTATCAACCTATCAAAGAAAAGCAAGCTACAAAAAAGATAAAACACAAACCATCAACAACCCAACAACAACCACAAAAAGATAGACATGACTACACAAGCTACATCAAAGAAACAAGCAAGGGCTCAAACCCTTTTACAACCTGGTTTTAACTGGGACCAAAAACCCTTATATACACAAAGAACCCACCTACACCTACTAGGCATCAACAAACCAACTGCTCATGGATGACACCATTGAGCCAAGAAAATAACCTGCTTAATGGTGTAAAACACCATCAAACCCCTAAGAAAAAACACCAACAAAACCAAAAACCCCACCTCAATAGGGGAGTTGGAGAGCACAATGAACTATTGGATACAAGCCTCAAAGGAGAACCATTGAGCCTGAGGGGGCTTGGCCCACTGGGACATAGAGAGAAACTTAGAATACCACCCAACTTGTGGAAAATTAGGAGAAGTCAAAGAACCTAAATCATCCATGGATAACTCCAACAACAAAAAACTCTTTTGAACCACTCTAGTAATAGGAAACCAACTCCAAAACCACCTCTAAAGGAATGAGATCCCCTCTATTAGAGAGGATGATATGATTAGCAAAACCACCACAACCAGAAATCACCAGCACCCTCAACCTCCACCTTCATAGGAGAATCATCCACCTCAATAAGAACAACAACTGAGGGAGGTCCACCTCCATAGGACTTGAGGGGAAATCCAGTATAATAGACAAGCAAGCAACCGTAGCATCCTTTGGTAAACACTGCACCAAAAGAAAATTGTGGACCAAGAAAAGAGTCTCAAATAAATGCCATAGGTCCACCTTAACATCTTTCAAATTATAACTCATCTAGGTTGCTAAAGAAAACTTGAACACTAACCCAGCTAAGAGCCAGTAGCTCACCCACTTCTGAGCCTTCAAAATAAAAACATGAAGCAGCTCAGCCTAAGAAAAAACCTCAAACCCCAACATCAGCAAAGCCAGAAGAGAGAAGAAGGCCGCAAAGAACACAACAACAAAAATAAACATAGGCCAAAAGACCACCAAAGGCAAAGTCCTAGTCTCAGAATGAACGAGACCAACCAAACCCCAAGAGGAATAAGGGGCCCCAAATAAGACTTAAATAAGGAGAAGGGCTAGCAAAAAAGAACAACAAGTAACCCCAACATTCCAACCAAAGCAAAAGATGGGCCAAAGCTCCATACAACCAACCAGAGGGAGACATCACCATTCCACATAGAGGGGACAAGAAGAACCCAAAACACTTTGAGAACAAAAACCCCCAAAAGAGAGCCACCAAACAAACAGCAGGCAAAAGTGAAGGATGACCAAGAAGAAGCAAGAAGTAGAACAGGCCAGCATGAGGGTCCCCCAAGCCATCCTACTACGCCGAATAGGAGCATAAATAATCCCATTCTTCAATCGATCTTCCTCAGATAAACCAACGCACACCCATTGCAAGGAAGGCAACCAGAAAAAAAGCAGGAAGGGCACCCGCACAAAATCCTTAGACACAAAGGGTTTTGCAGGCCGAAACCCATCACCAACCACAACATCGTCTTCAAAAACTTCCACAGACGATCCACCTCCAAGGTCACTCCCATCACACAAACGAAGGATGGAACCAGAACATCCACCATCTACATTGTCGTCCTCATCGCTACCGACATCATCTGTAGAATTCAAACTGGAGTCTCCCACCTGATCCCCGCCCGACACCGCTCCCATCATCAATTCTTTCTAGATACACGTTAAACATTTGCTAATGATGTATATGCTAATGTTGTTAGTAAGCATTTAGTTGAATCATTGAGTGCATGTAAAACTTATTAGTATCACACAATAACAATATAAAATTATTAATAATATGTTAATTAATAAATGAAAATTGAAAAAATGTGTTTAATAAATCAAATTTGGAAATAATGTTTAAAAATTAGATTCTAAAATGAAACATTGGAAAATATTAGTACACTAATTTATTAATTTTTAAATAGAAAATTGAAAAATACATATTAGGATTCAGTAATAAAAATATAAAATACCATCAACAACAATTTGGAATATGACTCATGAAATATAATAAAAATACTAGTAACTGCTAAATCTCTTCCATTTTCCAAACCATCTCCTCGCTTTGACCATGAGATTGAGAGGCATCATGATTTTAGTCTTGGCTTTATTCGCTTTGAGTTTGCATATGTCCACTTAATTGCATCTCATCACTACCACTATAGGTGTTATTCATTGAGTCACTATCATTTGTACCACTATGGTTTGAAGTGTTGCACAACCCTCTTATTTCACATATGGACCTCCAGATTGTGAGTGCCCTTTCAAAAGGAAAAATTTAGATATCATACATAGTTGTATATATCCTCAAAAAAAATACAAATTCTTGTCTAGTTTGTTTTTTATCTTTGATTTCAAGAACTTCAATACATTGAAAATTCTCTCATCCTTTGCCAACCCCAATATTATGGTTTGACATAAATCAACAAGTTTAAAATATTCTAATATTGAATCATGTAAAAAATTTCTCTAACTTAAGGTTTCCCAAAGCTTTGTTATCGATCCATCTTGGAAGGGACTCCCCATGAGTTTAAAATACTCCATCATTTTTGTTATAAAATAGGTTGATTACTCTCTAAACTTAAATTTATTTATAATCTTCTATTTATTTTTCATTGAATTCTAAAATTTTGGAAAAATGATTGACCAAGGTCTTTATTTTGTTATCAAAATCAGTTGGTTGACAATTGACCCAATAGTGAGGATGCACAACAGACATGGCTACAAGTAGTTCATCGTGAAGGAAAAAATATATAATCTCTGAGGAAAGAGATATCACAATACTCTTTAAGGTAGTACTTACAAAATTAACAATGTTGTCAAAATATTCCCTTGTAACAATTACTTCTTTGATAATGTGCTTGACCATGGTAAAATAGTGCATTGGTATCTCATATCCTTGTACAAAGATATATAACTCTCCACTTGAATTAAACTGTAAAAAATTAGTAGGATTGTTCAAATTTGTCATCAAGTGTCAGCTACTATAATTTGGACTTATAAATGATTGATCTAATACATATAGATTATCGAGGGTGATGCATATCATTTTACGTAGTTTACTATTAACTAAAGTATACATAATTCTTTCTTAGGGATTTTTCACAAGAATGTTCATTTCCTTCATCATGAGGAGAATGCAAAATAAATTTAAGAGTGTCTCTATGCCACTTTTAACCTATATAAGAGGTCAAGGACTCTTTATTTTATATGATAATGTTCATACATTACTCTAATCAAAGATTAATATTTTGAAAAGAAATATTGTGTTGATCCATACAAGGAGATCCATTTGGTATCAACATCTTTAAGAAGTTTGTTTCCTACAATTATTCCCTCAACAAAATGTTTAAATTTCATAAACCGTTTGACTTCGTAAGAAGTATGAGTAGATCTTGTTGACTAGATCTTCAAATTTTGATACTGTAGAAAACTTTCTCACAATTTTAAATACTAAATTCATTATATGGGCTATGTAGTGAATGACAATAATGTATGGTGAAGAAGTAGTTTGTAGCTTTACGTAAATATTGTTCCTATTACCTTCCATTATTGAAGCTCCATCAACCCCTACACACATCGACTTTTTGGCAATTATGTAGCCATCCATACCTCCAATTTCATTCAAATATTTCTTAGCTACTTCAAATAGATTTTGTAATGTCACATTCTCCTCATTTTATAAATAAAGAGTAAATGGGGATGTCAGATATGTTTGTCTATAATATAAAAATGCATACATACCCAAGAATTATTATCTACTGGACTATAACTTCATCTAAAGATCATGCAATAAAGGTTGAATCTTTTATTTTTTCCTATAAATCTTGTTTTTCTATCTAAGAAAAACAAATTGCCCATTCTTGTCCACTATTTATTGACCAATGTGTGTTAGGAAAGTTAGGAACACCCATGCAAGATAATAAACTATTATATTTTGGGTAGTTTATCATAGGATACCCATGGTTAGAATATGAAAAACAACAGTCAACCGAACATTTTTTTAACATTTGTGTTTCTCCCATCATCTTTTCAAATTGAGTTTCAAATGTACTTCCACATGCAACAAGCTTTTCCTTTCTTTGAATATGCACATCATATTTGAGTGCATTCTTAAAATGAAGACATTCTTCCTTTATTTTCCATCTTATCACTATTTTTTCCTTTTTATCTATTTTTTGTTTTTTCATTAACTTTACCAATATTTTTTCTATATAGTGTCAACTTTTAGCTACAAATTCTTGTTCCTAACATATTTCCAAATACAAATATTACACTTTCATTCTATTGGAGGTTCATATTTTCTTGCATTGTTGGTATGTGGTGACTAATCATGTTATATTGTACACTCTTCATGTATCCTCGCCGACAAAGGAAAAAACTGACTTTGTAGAACCCTAATTTTTGGAAGCTTCTAAAAAGCTTGTTATAAGCGGTTGGGATGAGAGTTGTAGTATGGCATTATTCGCGATATTGTAATATGTTTTGCACTGGATAATAAAATCATTGGATGGATGTGGTTTTGTGGATGTAGCCCGGATTGGGTGAACCACATTAAATTCTTTGTGTTGTCTTGTTTCTGCTATAATTTTCTGTGTGTTTTATTTCTTTGTTTTATTGATCAAATATGCATTTAAGTATTAGATATCTGCCTTCTAACCCTAATATGCATTCTCCACTAGTTTAATGAATGGGTACTTTAACACCTAATCAATCTAAAAATTCTTTGGCATATCTGACTCACACCTCATTTTGTATTTATCTTTTCTTTTATCCTTTTTGTGTAGGATCTAAATCTTCATTATCACTTATTGAGGTTGATTTACTATGGCTACCTTGGTTATCCCCTAGAACATCATCTACAATATTATCATCTGAGTCAATTAACTCATTCTAATCATTTTCTGAGGTATTACCTTATTTGTTAATATATGGTTCAAGTTTTGATGTTGTAGCTCCAACTGATGAACCATAAATATTATCAACGTACAACATTATGGTTTTACATTTTGATGACCTCCCTTCACCAATTTTAGGAAACTTGTTCTTGCTTGACATATCTCACAAAATAAAAGCTACAAAAAATGTCTTTTTGTTTAAGAAGGAATCATAGAATATAAATCTTTAGGCTTGAGATGTCTCCCTACACAATGTCATATGTAAGAATGAAGTAAAAATGGCAAAGAAAAAAAAAATATTACACTATAAATAAGTAATAACTTACCTTTAGGTTTTTACCAACTCACTAGTGTGGTAGTGCATGTAGTTGTAACTTTCCTATGATATGAATCAAGAGCTTAGAATTAAAAAAATATGCAAAAGGTTAATCAAAGTTTTGATTGTATTTATATCGATCCATTTTTGCAAATTCCATAGGATTTTTAAATGGTATAGTAATAATTTGGTGAATCCTGCATGATTATAAAATGATACATATAAATATTGAGTGAATCAAACCTCAATAAACACATACATTATAATTTTCAAGGTGATTGTGGACCTAGGATTAGCATTGAGTTATGATGGTATTGGTTAAGTGAGTCCTCATATGTAGTGAAGCTTTAATGGTATTGGTGAAATGGATCCTCATACATAGTAAAATTTTAATGGTATTGGTGAATATGTGGGTAGATTAATACATACATCCAAAATTTCAAGTGAATCACCACTAGAAACATGTAGTTTGCTATGATGAAAATACTAATTACAAATGCCTCATAAAATAAATTGATGGTGAATTGAAATGAATTTGACCAATAATTCATAAACTCTGGGTGGTTTTCCCCCTACTAGTTGCAATATAATCACTACATTCAAATTTACAAATATGAATTATTCATACATAAATATGAATTGTTCATACATGAAATTATTGATAGGATCTACATCAATGAAACACATAAGTATGTTATCAACCCTAAATATTATAAATTTATATATCTTATATATGAATTTGATGCTTTGATGTAACTAATAAATTATTATTCCTCTTGAATGATATGCATTACAAAAAAATTACATCCACGACTTTAAAATATAACTTACATGGGTAGATATGGAACATGACTATGAAGAGACCATTAATTATGTGGAATGTCATACAATGTGTAGAGAGGGTGCATGTGTACTTAATAAAATATTATGAATGATTTGTAGGTAAAATATTCAATCATTCAAATTATTATTTGTGAATTCAATATAATATATGTGTACAAAGAACTACAATAAAATTATAATTACTTATAGTGTTGAATAAATAAGAACAATCATTACATACTACAATTGTGGGGAGAAAATATAAATTGGTAACTTGTTATTTCCAAACATATTGTAATAAAATACAATTTTACGTATGCAATAAAAGAAAATAAGATTTTAGAAATTTATCATCAAATATTGATGCGGCTTGCAAACATTTAAAAACTTCATGAATTAGCTATAAGACCATATAACAAGTTTCTTAATGAAATAATTATAGAAAAAAATATTAGCACACAAGAAACATGTCACGTGTTGTTGGAACTTCCATTAGTAGAGTCGAGATACACTTTTTTTGTCAATTTGAATGCTTCACATGAGGTATTCAAACCTATAACTAAAAAATATGAAGATGGAAATGACCAACACACAAAATCTTTCATTAATGGACATGTAAGAACGTGCTTTATTCCATGGAAAGTATTTCACTCATCAATATAGCTAAATCAAGGGCATATAATCCAAGGAAAAAAGGAGATAACAAATAAGAGGCAACGAGTAATGATGAGCCATAGAATTTCCCAATTTCCTATTTCTATTTCATACTTTTATCTTTATTTTTTGTTAAACTTCGAGACATTACTAGACCTTTCATATATAACTTTAAGTAGCTTAAAGTATTTCTAATTGAACATGTTATATTAATATGTGTATGCATGAGCTATGAATGTCCATGAAATTTAGTATGATTTTACGTTTAAATTATGGTTGCTAACATTGAGAATGCCTTGGAAAATAAGATTACCATTTGCAGCAAGATACATGTCAACCCAGAGCAATGGGCTTCTCAACCCGTAGCATTAGGATTATAGTTCAATGCAAAAAAGGAGTCAATATACTATAGCACGACCACTTTAAGAAGAACATGGATATCACATCTCAAATGTTTCTTACATTTAATAATGTTAAGTTATTTAAATATTTATGGAAAATGAAATTTATTAGTTTTGACTTGTGATATATTTAAGATTTCAATGTCATTTGAAATATATCTATATTCATGTGATTGAATATGAAGGATGAATTTTATGATAACGAATGGAATATTTTTATTGCAAGCATTGGTTAATGATTACTGGTGAAACTCTACAAGTGCAAGTGTGTGAATGCACGAACAATTTGAAGACCAAGAACATGGTTGAGGTAGGAAAACTTAGCTGGATGACAATCAGTAAGCATGATGGAGTCTAGAACATGCACACACCACTGAAAAACATAGCATCTACATTTAACTTCAATTTGGTAGATATCATCTTGCTTGTGTGAAATGTATAAATGATTTCATAAACAAGCTTATGGAAACAAATTCATTGGAGAATTTCCACTACCTTGTGTATTTGATGCTATTTTTATTTATAAAAAATGATGGTGTTGGAAATACACATTATAGAGGTAAATTTTTCTCCTTTATTTGAAATGTTGAATAGAATTCTTTATGTGAAATTTAGAAAATATGAACAAATAACACATGAGAGACAATTTAATCAATTAAATTGGGATACAATAACAACACCTTTAACACCATGAAATATAACTGACGCCCATACTGGAAAGAGATTTTATGCTCAAAAAACATGGAGGAGTGGGCAGCTAAGTATGAGGAGGACGTGGGAGAGTAAGATGGTATAGGGGCACCCATGTGTGCTTTCATGCCTCAAGGTGGTCAAAGTGGAAATTTTGTTTTATTTTGAGTTGTCTTCATGTAATAAGGTATTCTTAGACTATTTTATGTTTGTAGGTGTCTTGGTAGGGTCCTAAGAGTTAAGTTGTTAAGAGATTGTAAA
Organism: Sequoiadendron giganteum; assembly: GCA_007115665.2. Lineage (NCBI taxonomy): Eukaryota > Viridiplantae > Streptophyta > Pinopsida > Cupressales > Cupressaceae > Sequoiadendron > Sequoiadendron giganteum. The sequence goes on along the minus strand of CM021106.1, from coordinate 603,211,606 downwards.
TGTTGCAAATGTTGTCAAAGCAACTTTGCATTTTTTTGTTAAATTGGAAGATGAACTGTTGGAAGTTGAAATATGGTTATGAAACATTTGTAAACATTTTGGAAGGTGTATAAAAGGATTTGTGTGGTTGAAGTAAGTTGTATTGATGAATTTTTGAAGATAAAGCAATAAAAAAACTCTATTTTTCTATATTTTTCAATGTTTCTTTTCTGAACTGGTGAATAGTATGGATGTGTACAGTCTTCCTATGGATTGTAACTTGTTTGAACCTATAGATAAGTTAATCTCATAAATTATCCTTTTTGTATCACTTGATTTCATTGTGTTTGAAGCAAATTAGAGCAATTTTACTCTAAACCGGTTGAAACCCTAGTTAGGGTGAGCTCTGAGTGAAAACAATTCTTTTCTTTCCATTCCACTGGTGAAAAGGCCTCAAAATTGGTGGAATGTCTTGGAGTAGGGTATATTTTGTTTCTCCAAAGTTTTAGGAGAAGGTAAGTTGATTTGGCACGTCTGGAGTTGCTACTACGGTCTGAATCTTCATGTAGCAGGCCCTAGAACCCTAATGAATTGAAGAAATGATTTGCAAGAGTATTGGAGGATGATCCTTGTGACTGGATCAGGTATTTGAGTCCCCATATGAACTTTATAAGGTTTTGAAACAAGATTTGAGAGATCTTGAAGCCTTGAACCCATCTAGTGCATGCCTAAGTGTCAATTAGGCCTAATTACAACAAGAGGACAATCAATTTTTGAAGGATTCTGTGCAAAGGACCTTGCCCTAGTTTTGAGGTCTGTTTGTAAATGGGAAAAAGGGTATCTGGAAGTGTCTTTAAATTTTGAAGGTCACGCCTTCCTTGCAAGTTATGTTTGAAACACTATTTTTGAAAGGCTACTAGGGTAAAGGGCAACATGTGAAGGAAAGGTCATTGATTGATGTGTGAGAGCCCTTGTAAGTGATTGCGTAAGTGTATTTGATAGATTAGAGACCAAAGAGTCCTTGTGGGTGATTGTGAGTTGTGGTTATCCCTAAATGGTTGGTTTTCTTGAAGATCAAATGTCTACCCTTGTTGAAGAAGTCTGCCTATCATGATTTCCTTTGAATTTTGAGAGATGAATGAACCCATTGTTGTGAAATATGGTATCAATTGCCTAGTTTTTTCCCCTGCTCTGCATCAAATTGGTATCAGATTTTAGGTTTGATGTGAAGAGGGAAAATTTGAATTGAAGAGGAAACAAGGTGCCTCCAAAAGGAAATACCATTATTTCCAGAGAGGTGAATGAGTTGAAGGAAAAACATGCCAGAGAGATGAGATAATTGAAGGAGAGGCTTGTTTCCTTGGAAACAAGTCAGAAAAGAGGAGTGATCACAGGAGACTTGAGTGACCAAGAAGAAGGGGAAGATGAAAGTTACCAAGAAGGATCTGAGGAAGAGAGGATCCTAATCACTTGAGGATGGAAAATCTCTTGAAAGCATTCAAGGGAGATGATCATAAGATCAAGATGAATTTAACCATGTATGGAGGAAAGTTGGATAGTGAAGAAATCCTAGATTGGATAAGAGCTTTGGATAACTACTTTGACTATGAAGATGTGCCAGAAGATCAAAGGGTGAAGTTATCCAAGATAAAGTTGAAGGGACATGCCTTGCTTTGGTGGGATTATGTACAAAGTGAAAGGAGAAAGAAGGGGAAGTCTAAAAACTCAATGGAAAATTCCTTCCTAGTGACTACACCATTCAGTTGTTCAAAAGGCTTCAAAACCTTAAGCAGAAGGATATGGATGTGAGTGCCTATACTAAGGAGTTCTACAAATTGAGCATAAGGGAAATTCATGTAGAAGATGATGAGGAGAAAGTGGCAAGATACTTCAATGGGTTGAGATACAACCTTCAAGATGAATTGAGCCTTACTAATCCAAGAACGATAGAGGAGTGTTATCAATTGGCCATCAAGACTGAAGATAAATTGAGGAGAAGGCAAGAAAAGAAAAGTAGGGGTAGAGGCAAAAATCCTAGAGGAAGAGGGGCATTTGCATATTCAGGACAACCACATGAGAGTCAAGGAGAGGCAAGTAGAGTCCAAGAACAAGTTGTAGATTCAAGAAGTGGATTTAGAGGAGGTAGATCAGATTCAAGGGGTAGATTTGGAAGCCAAAGAGGATGTTCAAGTGGATTTACAGGGAAATGGTATGCATGCAACAAATTTGCAGACCAATATCAAGCATGGCAATGCATTAAAAATCAATCCACTACTTCATTTAGAGGAGAAAGAAGAAATCGGTGTGCAGAAGCAGAGGACAATGAAAGTGTGAACTCTCCATCAAACAATGTTGATCCAGAAGTTGGTGAGTCTCTCATGGTGAGAAGGACTTTGATAAAAGTGCTAATAGAAAAGGAACCTCCACAAAAGAAATCTCTTATCAGAACTACATGTAAGTGCTTAGGTAAATGTTACAAAGTTGTAATTGATTCAGGTAGTACAGATAATTTGGTTTCAATTGAGATGGTTGAAAAGCTTAAGTTGAAAAGAATCCCTCATATCACTCCATATATAGTTTCTTGGCTTAATAAAGGGAAACAAGTAGTTGTGAATGAACAAAGTTGGGTTGATTTTCACATAGGGGGATACAAGGATAGAGTTTTGTGTGATATAATATTAATGGATGTGTATCATTTTCTTTTGGGGAGGCCTTGGCAGCATGATAGGAGTGCCAAATATGATGGCAGAAAAAACACCTATGTTATAGAAAAAGATGGAGTTTCCTACACACTTACACCATTGCAAGATGAAAGCCAAAACCCACAAATGGAGTCTAGAGTGATGTCAGTGGGTACAAATAATTTTTTGAAGCCAATGAAAGAGGAAGAAGTAGGTACTACAATGGTGAGAAAACCTAGGACTATTCTAAAATCAACAAGGATTGAAGAGTTGCCTTGGGAAGTTCAAGAGGTATTGAAGGATCATGTAGACATAGTGGTTGATAATTTTTTTTATTTTTTGCTTCCAAGGAGAGATGCTAGTCATTATATGGCTTTTATTCTAGGGGCTAGTCTGTCATACACAACAGCCTATGACAAACAAAACAAAGAGTGTAATGTGTCTCAAGGAAGAGATGGTGTCAACACAAATGATGCACTTGTTTGGAAGGTTGCAAATGCGAGGAATTTGGATGCTACAGGAAAGAGGATTATTGTGAAAGAGATTGTAGGGTTGATTAAGCAATGTTTGAGAGGAAAAGGAAGTATGAAGCAACATAATGATCAAATTGAGTTACAAATGGAAGATGGACAGTTAGACAAGCATCCACTACAAGTGGAGCAACAAAAGAGAGTTGCAGATGTCAGTGAGTGTAATGCTAAAGGTACCAAGGTTAGTTATGATTCACTTCTTTTAGACGAGGGCAATAACATTGATCAAGAACCCAAGCTTGATGACATGATGGTTAGAGACAATAAGAGAAGAAAAAGTGCTCTTGATGAGATTGCAGACTTGAGAGGTGAGAAACCTAAGGTGAAAATGAAACAAGCCATTGAAGGATAAAAAGGTACTATTGGAGTGAATGACATTCATCAAGGAAAAAGGGATTAGTTACAAGGTAGAGGTGCAGATGGGGAACAAGTTTATATTGACAAGTTCAACTACCTTTGCCAAGTGTTCAAGAAACCTAAAGTGAAGATGAAGCAAGCATGGAAATGTTCCAAAGAAGACAATGTGCAGTGACTTAAAGACATCAAGAAAAATATTTCAAGCATGGATCTCATGTTGCTACCCTCCATTCAAGAGGAGCTTGACTCTTTTCTTCTCCAGGAGTATGGTGCAAGGGCACCCATGTGTGCTTTCATGCCTCAAGGTGGTCAAAGTGGAAATTTTATTTTATTTTGAATTGTATTCATGTAATAAGGTCTTCTTAGACCATTTTATGTTTGTAGGTGTCTTGGTAGGGTCCTAGGAGTTACGTTGTTAAGAGATTGTAAATATTGTAAAAAGTTGCAAATGTTGTCAAAGCAATTTTACATTTTGTTGTCAAATTGAAAGATGAATAGTTGGAAGTTGAAATATGGTTATGAACCATTGGGAAACATGTTGGAAGGTTTGTAAAAATATTTTTGTGGTCGAAGGAAGTTGGATTGATGAAGTTTTGAAGAGAAAGCAATAAAAAACTATTTTTCTTCATTTTGCAATGTTTCTTTGTTGAACTGGTTAATAGTACGGATGTGTATAGCCTTCCCATGGCCTGAAACTTGTTTGAACATGTAGAGTAGTGAATCTCCTAAATTATCCTTTTTGTAGCACTCGATTTCATTGTGTTTGAACAAAATTAGAGCAATTTTACTCTAAACTGCCTAAAACCCTAGTTTGGGTGAGCTCTTAGTGAAAAAATGATTTTCTCACCATTCCACTAGTGAAAGGCCTCAAACTTGGTGGAATGGATTGGATTAGGGTGGATTTTGTTTCCCCAAAGTTTCAGGAGTAGGGAATTTGATTTGGCACGTGTGGAGTTGTTGCTATAGTCTGAATCTTCATGTAGCAGGCCCTAGAACCCTAGTGAATTGAAGAAATTATTTACAAGAGTATTGGAGGATGATCCTTGTGATTGGATCGGGTATTTGAGTCCCTATATGACATGTCTAAGGTTTTGGAACAATATTTGAGAGATATTGAAGCCTTGAACCCATCTGGTGCATGTCTAGGTGTCAATTAGGCCTAATTACAACAAGAGGACAATCAATTTTTGAAGGATTCCATACAAAGGACCCTACCCTAGTTTTGAGGTATGTTTGTAAATGGGAAAAAGGGTATTTGAAAGTGTCTTTAAATTTTTAAGGTCATGCCTTCCTTGAAAGTTATGTCTGAAACACCAATTTTGAAAGGCTACTAGGGTAAAGGGGCAGATTGTGAAGGAAAGGTCATTCATTGATGTGTGAGAGCCCTTGTAAGTGATTGTCTAAGTGTGTTTGATAGATTAGAGACCAAAGAGTCCTTTTGGGTGATTGTGAGTTGTGGTTACCCCTGAATGGCTAGTTTACTTGAAGATCAAATGTCTACCCTTGTTGAAGAAGCCCGCCTATCATGATTTCCTTTGAATTTTCAGAGATGAATAAACTCAATGTTGTAAAATATGGTATCAATTGCCTAGTTTATGCCCTTGCTCTGCATCATAAGACCACCTCCAATTTTAGTAAATGTAGGAATTCTTTGTCATAGGTGGGCGATCTTGAAGAAAAGTGAAGGATTTTTAGCAAAAAGCGGAGAGAGAAGATTTGGGTAGACCAGGAAGGAAGGAGCAGGGTAAAAACACAAACATGTGTCATACTTTATTTAGGAATCAGCCAACAATAAAAAAAATTATGAACTTCAACCACATAAAATTGGTCTTTATGTTTTGAATTTCAAAATGATGTAAACTAATAAAATGTAGAACTTTTGATGAAGTTTATTCTTGTAATTTTTCAAATTGTTTAAAGAATTGTTTTCATTACTTTTTTATCAATTTAAGAACATATTTCGGAATGCTGAAAATTTCAAAAAAAAGTGACTTCATGGGCCGTTAAGAAATAAATTGAAAAAAACTTCACTTCTCCCTAATATTTTTTCTCCAAATAGGTAACTTCAATATCTTGTGCATGGAAAAAAAATATTTAAATTTTGATATATATTTTTCTCGTAATAACGTTTTAAATTCAAACTTATCAAAATTCGATAGTTTTTACGGGTCATCAACTATTGTCTATTTTTTTAATCATTTTCAAAAAAAAAATTATACCCTTTTGAATAGAATTCTCTCCTCTTGTGCCCCATATATTTAAAAAAAAAAATTAATATGTTTTACTATTTTTTAAAAATTTCTAATAAGCTTTTTTTTCTAACTTTAACAACCTACTTTCATTATTTAAAAAATAAAATATATTAAAACTAATCAAAATATCAAAAAAATTACATCTTTTGATTCATCACTCTGAGCTCTACAAAAGGGTATTTTTCTTTTTTGTAAAAAAATCATTCTGACTGAAGAAATACTTAGTTGAAGTTGAAAGTTTCACAAGACGTCAACTATTGTCTATTTTTTAAATCATTTTCAAAAAACAAATTATACCCTTTTGAAGAAGACTCTCTCCTCTTGTGCCCCATATATTTTTTTAAAACAAATTTATATGTTTTACTATTTAAAAATAAAAAATTTAATAACCTCTTTTTTAACTTTACAAACCTACTTGCATTATTTTAAAAATAAAATATATTAAAACTAATCAAAATATTAAAAAAATACATCTCATTGTTAGCTTTCACCACTTATTTATTCGCATTCTTCTTTTTCCCATCAAAGCGGATATTACCGTCATCGATGTGATCCTATATCTCATGGTGTAGGCACATACACCACTCTGTATCATGTTCATTAATCCGATGGTATTGGCAGAATATATTTTCTTCATAACAATCAAAATAGGGCTCGGTAAGGTGTCGAGGATTTGGTAAGGTTATTATCTTATCCTTCAACATTTTTTTCAAGATAAAGGAATAAGATTCATAGAACTTTGTAAATTGTCTATTTTGCTTGAGGCCTTTTTCATGGGAATGCAAGGAAGATCTCCCAAATTAGGGAATCATCTGCTAGTATTCCCACAGGGGCCCACACAGGTGTGCGAAAGAAGGGTACTTCATTGAGGTGAACTTCTCCTGCCATGACCTTTGTAGGTTGTTGATGAAGACCTTCTACACATCTGAGTCGAGCAAAGGGTAAGAGATCTATAAAAATAGTGCTTGATATTGAGCAATGAACTTAGTTATCTTATCATGCTCTCCCTGCTTACATCAGACGAGATTCGTAAAGGCCATCTTCAGCCTGATGTTCACCTAGAATTGCCAAAGAAACTGATTCACTAGCTGATCAAATGAGAATATGGAGTGATCGATCAAGGAACAATACCACTCTAATGTTGTGTCCTTGAGAGATCTAGGAAAAAAATTCCCCATCAAGCATTGCGGTGAAAGAAGTCTGTACACATCATGTTGAATGTTGACACGTGTGTGCGGGTCTCCCTTACCATTATATTTCTCGAACTTAGGAATATCCATTTCTTGGGGGAAGGGAGCATTCAAAATTGCTATCAAGAGAGGACTATTACAGAAGAAAGGTTGAAATATTGGTTGGGAGGTGGCTTGGGAGAGGTTCACCAGTTGATTATGTATCTAGCTCATATTCTATAACAAAGCATTCAAAACAGGGTCAGATGAGGAAATAGGACTAATGGAACTGATGAGTCTAGTTTATGGTTCAATTTTAATAGAGTTTATTATCCATTTGTTGCAGTTGTCATAGACTTTGATGCTTGGATGTTGACCTTTTTAATATGATATTTCCTCAAACTATAGACATTGGGCATAAGCTTATTTTTGTAACATTTGAATGACATTGACATGCTATATGAACTATCTATGTTAATCTTACATGTGGATTAATGAATGTCACTTTAAGATAGTTACAGATATGCAATTGTTGTGCATACTAATATTGTCATGCAGATATAATTGGAGGCCTGCAATTGAGGAAGATTCCACCAGCTGGTTATTCGCCATAACGGTCAACAAGATGATCATTCAATGGAGGGAAGACTCTCGACGACGGGAGATTCCTCGTTCAAATCAAAATTGTAACCGCCTTGTAAATGGTCTTAATTATGTGTTGAGTGAATATAGGCATTACTATTGTGCTAAATTTGTGTTAAGGAAAACATGCTTGGCCAAATTTTGCGCATGCATAACCGCCTCTCCACTTTTTATGCTTTCCCTAAAGTGGCATCCTCTAAATCTATTGGAGTTGACTGCCTTGTTAGGTGATTAGTTAGTAGCTTATTTTCCTATAAATAAGATTCAGATGCTCCTTCTTGGAGAGTTGCAAAAAAATGATGATGTGCTTGCATTCTTAGTTTTTTAGTAATACAGTCATGTTGCTCGATTGTACTCATGTTTTCCAATTAATAAAATGAAGTTATAAGTTTGTGCATCTGAGTGTAGATTTATTTTAAGGGATACTCATCCAAGGGGGCCCACTTGGTGAGTATTCCATCCTTTAGTTTAGTTATCATTTTATGTTCAGTAATTAGTTAAGAATTTGGCACTGTTTGTTCCTGCAGCCACTAGAATTCCATTTTGTGACGGTTCCTGCAGCCAAAGTAGATAGATTAGTTTCTTGTTTATTCGCTCATATTTTTCATTTTTTTCATCCATTTTAGCTTAGTATAGTTATTGGTTGATGCTCAACACTTATTTTATTTCCTTTTAAGCAATTTACTTTTATCATTGTGTCTTTCTTAGCTGTAGTATGAATGTGGCTACTTTGGATTCCTAGTGCACATACTGTGCTAACCCATTTCAAGTTTATGTCCCTGGGTTGACAAGTTAAATGCACCTTCATGATGATTGAGATAGCTATTTAGGTTAGATGTCTAATCTTTGAATCACAGTTGTAAAGGCTTAATTGTTAAATCATTGTGGGAGGCCAATAGGAACCACATCCAAAACCACCACCAAAACCACTAGATCCACCACCCCCCATTCAACCAAAGCTTCCTCCGCTAGAGCCAATGTGGCCCTCAAAGTTACCACTATCAGGATTAGAAGGAATAATGCTAAAACCGAGAGGGATTGTATTACTTTAATGGTCGGAGGTGCCTTGGGCATAGGGGTGACGTTGAAAGGACCTGACTCAGCCATGTACACCGAGGTAATGGGCATCAAAACTCCTACTTGTCTTCCAGAGGTTTCAAGCCAGGGACCTTGGGTAACACCTAATCCAGGGTTATATGAGGGGACATATGTTTCGACTATGTCAATGATGCCTTGAAGGAGCTCCTGGCCCATCCGATATTTTTCCAACATATATCTCATCTCATTGACAACCTTAGCGGTCATAGCCGTATTTTGTTATTTCCATAAATGATTTTCAAGATCCAACAACCTCCTATCTAGAGACATGAGATGTTATGCAATAATAGTGAGAGCATCATCATCATTCAAATGTGGTGCCATATGAGAGATGGGAGGGGTAGGGGCATGAGTGGTCTTTTCAAATAAACTCATCTTTTCCCTCAAGACCATTTTCTACGAAGTGAAACCAATGGCGACCTTCAAGAAATCTATTTCTAGGTGTCAGTGCCATACACTCCTTCACACAATGCACCTAAAAGTTGTAGATTGAGTTGTAAATATCATAAAGTTTTACAACCTTCAAGTTTGCAACCTGCACAAGATATGGGAGGAGAAGTCCCCACACAAGGAAACATATACTACATTGTTCACATCGAGTTCACCAAAATGTAGAGGAGAGGGAACAACTCCTCAAGACCCTAGGTCACAAGAGGGTCTAGAACAATAGGATGCCCCGATCTACCTCAAACTAATGGAGTGTTTCAAGAGAGTTTGAATTTTAAAGGCTGAAAGTAAGAGAAACTAGGTCACTATTGTCCTTTTACAAGCCTGAATGTTTCAAGGAGTTAGGTGAGCAAGTTTTCAGAGTCTAGACTATGACTTAGATAACTCATTGCTATAGAACTATAGCATATGACACAGACAATAACGTGGTGCACTAGACTCTCAGTGGGGCACTGGTGTTGGTACAAACAAAAAGCATAAAGTACAATAAAAAACTAAGGAAAGCCTAATAATGACCTGACAGATGCAGTTTAGTGGAGTAACAAAAATAGAAAGCAACAAAACAATAGAATATTGAAAGGAGAAATAGGACTAAATCTAATTACGAAATGACAAAGAAGGTTGAGGAAAGCACACCTTCCTACCCACGAGTTCATATCTTCAAGATCTTCACCTCAAGGAGAACCTGCACACAGAAGACGAAAAAATGATGGGATTGTGTTTAGAGGACTGCCTCAGTCAGTCCCCCTCTTTGGTGTTTCCACCTCCACAGCTAGCTAAATAGCAATGATTGAACAAATATGATAAAGAAAGCTATTGAAAGAGAATACCAAGCAATACGTTGAACAAAAATATGCCACGATATCAACACAATAATGAAAAGTAAAAGGGATATGGAGTGATATCACCTTCAAGCATGTGCACTCAAGGAAAATGAGAGAAGGAGTGAGTGTGCAAGCCTTCAAAGATCAATGTTTCCGCAACAATGAAGAGAGTGAACCAACAAAATGCTAACTTGTAGCCTCAATAGAGGTGGAAGAGCTTGAAAATGCTGAGAAGAGTGAAGAGAGTTGCCCAAAGCTTGAAGATGACCAAGAATCCTTTTGAAGAAGATGAGTTTAATGGATAAGATAGCTATTTGAAAGAAAAATGGAGGCAAAGGATTCATTCAAAGTCGGTTTGAAGGATAGGAGACGTTACACTTCGCGTCCAATGGAGGAGTGTAACGACTCTACAGATTCAAGAGGCAGAAATCCTGTTAGGATGGAAATGCATCACACAAATGTTTGTGCACCGCACTAGCATCCTCAATAAAATATCCCCACCAACACGTAAAATAGTTACCAAGTGGACGAGGAAAGGTGGCATAAATATGAATTGCATTATCAAAATTAATTTTCTAAGGTAGGAGGTACTGTAAATGGGGAATTCACAAGGGGGGTGCAAATTCACGCCATTACAATGACAACCCACTCACCCAACCAACCTTAACCACTAAACATGTTTTTTTTAATAGACCCAAGATCATATAAAGACAATCGAGTGGTAAGATAAAACCATGAGAACACAAAACCGTTAATCCCTCATTTAATATTGGGTACTAAGTTTTTACATTATTAAATATCTTTCCCCAAATATTAAATAATTATCCTATGTCTCCCACACATAAAATAATTAGCCCAATGTCATGTAATACAACTTTACAAGTAGCCCCAAATAATTACCTAGTGTGGCTAACAACATCTCCTAGATGTGCCACAGCTAAATAATTATTTATTTGCAAATTATAATAAATAAACTTATGCAATGGTGTACAACACCAAAACCTAACAAAATATACCTCAAGTTGGTCGACCTAATGGTCAAGTTTATTTGCATCAACCTCTCCTTCATATGGAGGTATCTTTATATTTCCCTCATATAAATAAAAAGAGAGACTATAAAAAGACTTTCTCCAGCATAGAATTGTATTTCTCATAAGAAAAAATCTCCTTAGCTTTGGATTCCTCAAGGGATACTCCTAGTTTCTCAATGATATCACTATGATCCTTTCTAGCTTGGATCTATAGACCTTGAAATGATTCCAGATCTTCTTTTAGCTTGAAAATTCACTCTCCATACCCAAGAGGTGTTACTTCGCCATGTATCATACCTCTCACTCTTCTTATTCAATCATTGGATTCTATCTCTTATTTCAAATGAAATAAATCCAAGTTGCCACTTAAATTAAGTTGATCTCATAATGTTATAAACATGCAAATAAATAACCCCACTAAATCTAGGAAAAAAAATCTTCATTACCAATTTGATCTTTAAATATAAGGTGGATATTTGACATCTTGTTTCACCATGATAAATATATTATTTATTAATGCTACTTGATGATGTAATTTTTTGTTAGAGTAAAAGGTTCATTACTTAATTATTTTAATTAAGTTACCTTTTATATTTCTCTTGATTAACTTAGTTTGCATTTTGTAGGAATTTAATAATTATTCTAATTATTAAATGCTCCTTTTTAGGTTACACTTTAGGGTTTCTTGATCTCCTTCATAAGGATTGATCTCATTGTATTATTTCACTCTCTCTGATTAATGCATCTTTAGCTTTCAAAGCACCCTTTGTTTTTTTGTCTCCATCTCTTCCTTTATGTGACAGGTTATGTGAAGTTGGCTTTCTCAACTTCTACATGGTATCAGAGCTCCAGACCTGTTGCTTTTTGTTCGTGTTTTGAAGGATTTTTGGAGCTTTGAGGGTTTGAGGTTTTATTTTTTAATCCATGACATACCTCTTTCATTTTGTTCATTTTGAGTCAATTTGAACCTCACCATTGCGTCCAGAACGTTTGATTCAATCAAGATTGACCTTTGTTTTGTCAAATTTGGCTTCACGACGTCAAATCTGCGAGGGTTTGAAGTTTTTTGAGGGGTTTCTAATCCAGAGCATACTTGCAATTTTGGAGCATTTTGAGCTCAAAAGGACCTCACCATCGGGTTCAGAGCACCCAAAACCCCACAATTGACTGTCAAATCATCGAAATCGGACACAATGACTCTGAGAGGCAATTTTTTTCATTTATGGGTCGTACAACCTGGTACGACACACAATCTGAAAAAAATAAAAAATAAAAAATAGTGTTAAATGGGCACCGCCATTAGTAAAATCTTTTGGAAATTTTTTGGTATTTTGGCCATAACTTTTGCATACGAACTCGGCTTTTTGAAAATAAAATATCATCGATAAGCTGGTTCAGATAAATTTACAATGGTGGACGTTTGATTTTCTGGTTTGGTTGTTTTGATGCCTTTACACCAGTCAAAGTCCGAACATGTTTTTTGCACTCCTGGGGGCATAAATTTTGCGTTTGGACTTCGTTTTGTGCAAATGAATAGGCATTGGAAAGGAGTTTCAGTTCTCTTTCCAGATATGCATCTGGTTTGATCAGAAAATTTACCAGGTACATTTTATTCAGATTTGTGTGTTTTTACACTTTGCTTAATTACTTGGACGTTCTAACACCTACATGGCATTTATTTGTGTTGGATGGGTTATGTTGATCTGATTTATCATTTCTGAGATTTTCGGTATCTGATTTTTTTATTTGGGTGAGTATCATGTGTTTTTCTACTCACCCTTATGTGATCAAGCTGGATAAGGACAACTATGAGTCTTGGTGTCATGGAATTCTAACACATATCAGGTGGCTTGGTATTTTGCCTCATTTTTATGGACTCATACCTACACCAGACACATCAAGAAGTTTATCAACATGGGTTATTATTTGAGATCATATTATAGGGGTTATTGGTTGTAATGTTGATTTTGACACTTTGTGTGCTTTATCTGACATTTCTTGTCCTCACACACTTTGGCAATGTCTTTGGGAGATTTTTGGAGACTCTAATATCCCTCCATTCCCAAAGGATCCTGCTACAGATTGTCTCATCCCTCTTGCAGATGTAGATTTCATACCCTATGATAATCATACTCTAGAGGAGCTTGAGTATATCACAAGTCTTGCATATGTCGATGGTTCAGAGACTTGTATTCATGTTCCCACTCTTCAGATTGATACTTCATCAACATCTCCTATTGTTCCTGATTCAGTGTAGCAAGGCATCATTCATCTTCCAGACATAGCTACTTTGGACTCTTATGTTGCAGACATATCTTTCTTGTTTGTGGAGTCCTATATTGCAGATTTGGAGGATTATTTTGAGGACATTCATCTCCTCTTTGTTGATAGCCACATCACCATTGTTGGCCCATCATGTTCATCATCTTTGGAGCATGTGCTTCATCAGTCTTCATAGGTTTCAAGATTGGCATTTTCTCTTTCCAACTTATGGACGCTTGAGCAGTTTTCAAAGACACCTACTATTTGGATTTGGATTCCAAATTCACCCATGTTTTTCGATTGGCTTAACATTTCATCAGTTGACCTATTTATTCCTAAGGGGATAAATGTTGTTTGCATGCAGTGGATCCTATTCAGTCTTTTTTCCAATGATACAGGAGCTATTTCTTTGTGGGGGGGATTCATATCTCTTTTTCTCTCTCCTATGGAGGGATCGTATTTTGTACTTGTGTGATAGAAGCAGTTCTTCAGGGGTCATGTTGAGTCCTCCTTCTATCTCTCTTCTTCTTTCATTCTTGTATTTCCATCTCTTTTTGGAGAAGAGTTTTTCCCACTAGGTTTTCTCCTTTACTCCACTTTATAGAGATTTGGTTGTGATTGGGTACCTCATTAGGCCTAGTTTTCGGGACCCAAGTTTGCTTTCTAGCTTGTAGTTGCATTTCTTTCATGCATTTAGTTTGTAGCTACTCCCTAATTTCATCTTAAGGGGGGGTGTTAGAGTAAAAGGTTCATTACTTAATTATTTTAATTAAGTTACCTTTTATATTTCTCTTAAGATTAACTTAGTTTGCATTTTTTAAGAATTTAATAATTATTCTAATTATTAAATGCTCCCTTTTAGGTTACACTTTAGGGTTTCTTGATCTCCTTCATAAGGATTGATCTCATTCTATTATTTCACTCTCTATGATTAATGCATCTTTAGCTTTCAGAACACCCTTTGCTTTTTTGTCTCCATCTCTTCCTTTCTGTGATAGGTTATTTGCATGCAGGTGATCTTCGGGTTCTGTGAAGTTTGATTTCACAACTTCTACAGATCTCATAATGGGATAAACATGCAAATAAATAACCCCACTAAATCTAGGAAAAAAATTCTTTGTTACCAATTTGATCTTTAAATATAAGGTGGATATTTGACATCTTGTTTCACCATGACAAATATATTATTTATTAATGCTACTTGATGATGTAAATTGTTGTTCAAAACTAATGCAAAAGTAAATAATATGTCCCTACACTTGTATTGTGTAGTATCAAACAAGGTACTAAAGTATAAAAATATAACAAAAGAGTATACACAACACAAATATTGAGAATATATTAGTTATGTTCAATCTATAGAAACATAAAAGTGGAGAAAAAAAGCCATAAGATTGAAGTGTTGCTACAATTGTTTCTTCCCTAATACAAGGCTTACAAACAATTCTTCTTGCCCGCAATAATAATGACTTACACAATACAAGACTCCATTTTTTTCACACTCCTTACACCTTTACTACACTCACAAAATCTGATATATTGTGAACAAAAATCCTTTATGACTAGTTTTATAAACTAAATAATTTTCCCATACAAGGACCTCACTTTAAGATTTTATAATAAGAATAGTTGAAAATCAATTGGATTTTTTTGAAAGGAAAAGCAAAGGTGCAGAATACACTTTCCTAATGCTAAAACTTTAGAGGAGAAGTGCAAAAACCATCATTTAAAACTTTCTTACATTTAAGATGCACAAACACAGTATAACAGAAAGAACAAAAATAAAACATACACAGAGATAACACCAGATATACGTGGGAAAACCTTTATGGGAGAAAAACCCACCACACCAAGTCAAGTCACTTTGTATTACAGTAAAAATATTACATACAAAGTTACAGACCTCACTCTCTGATCGTTAGCTCACAGCAACAGACTTTAGTTTGAACACACTCACTGTTACAATGCTCTTACAACATACAATGAAAACACACACCTCTATCTCACACATTTTCTATCGGTTCAAACTCTCATTCTATCAACCAACCAATCAGGTGTCTTAATTATACACCTTCTCACTGACAAACAAAACTGATCTCATCCTATCCAAGTCGCCCTGTAATCACGCATCGGGTTGTCCTGCATTTAATTCTGCTTTCTATCATTAGATCCTGTCACCTACCGAATTGGGTCTAGCAGTTAATGCTTTCACTTCTTAAAACAATCAGCCAATCAAATGTTGATTTAAAATAGCGATGTAAAATCAACAAGTGTTATCGCACCATGTGTCATAACATTACTCATCCATCTCTTTGACCATGAGTCATACCTGCCATCCAAGCACCGAGCTTCTCTTACCACGCCACCACAAGCTAGTTGATCGATCCTCGCAGTAGTGTGGTGCGGTGTACCGCACTACCACCTAGCTCCGTCAAGGCCTTCACGATCTGGCGGTATACACACTGCACCACCACGATCGAGCGATTAGACCACTGTGGTATGGCAATAGGCACTCAACCACCAGTCTACCACCTTCTCTGCTCCACCGCTGAGCCTTGCACAACCCTCCGCAGTAGGGAGGTAAGCTTCTCCACCGACCGCCACAGCTTACTGCGCCACCACACCATGGCTAAAAGGTGGTAAATGTTCTTGTCGACTATCATAGTCTACCACATCATCGCACCTTCTCTGAGCAACCCCCATGGTAGGGAGGTAAGTGTCTCGGTTGATGGCTCAGTCCATCGTGTCACCGCCAGGGAAGGAGAGTGACTCTGTGGTATGGCAGTAACACCACCCAATCGTGGACCGAATGAAAGAGGCTTGCGGTAAGGTTGTAAACCATGCAACCACACCTCCAAGAGATGCCCCCAGTGGTAGAGAGGTAAAGGCCAAAAATGAATAAAATTTGCCAAGTCTTAAACAGAGGTTCCAAGCCAGAAGTTGAGGCACCTATTTCCAACAAGCTCCCACTTGACGAAGACTTACTGGCTTCCTTTAGACTTCAAATTTACTGACGATCATAGGCCCCAAGGCCCATTGAGCTTGCACACCATCTAAACTTGTTTGTGTTCACTAGATTTTTCAATGCATCAGCAACATTCTTCAAAGTATCCACCTTCTCTAAAGAGACATTTCCATCCTCCAACATATCCCTAACAAAGTGATACTGCACATCAATATGTTTTGTCTTGGCATGGAAAGTTGGATTTTTCGCTAGGCAAATAGCACTCTGATTGTCACAACAAATAGTAATCTTCCCAGCATCAAAACCAATATCAAAACACAAATGACTTAGTCAAACAGCTTCTTTGTAGGCGTGTGTTGTTGCCATGTATTCTCCCTCTATTGTGGACAAAGCGACTACAGCCTGTCGCTTGCTCATCTAGCTAATTGCACCACCATTCAACATGAAAGTATATCCACTGGTGGATCTTCTGTTGTCAATGTCCCTTGCCCAATTAGAATCTACATATCCACGAATGTTGAGATTCCTCTGTGATCCAACCAAATTTCCATGGTAGCATAGAGCATATTCTGAAGTTCCCTTTAAATATCTAAACTCTTTTAATAGCATCCCAATGTGTTCGTCCAGGATTTTCCATAAATCGGCTAAGTACTCCCACTACTTGGGAAATGTTTGACCTTGTACAGACCATTGCATACATTAAACTGCCAACAACACTTGCATAGGGCACCCTGGTCATGTCCTCCACCTTAGTAGAAAATTTTGCACAATCTTCAACAGATAGCTTCGTTCCTTGCAAAATTGGAACAACTAGTTGCTTGCAATCATTCATACTGAATCTCTCAAGAACAGTGTTAACGTACTACTTTGGCTAACCCAAAGCTTTCTACTTGTTTTGTCCCTAGTTATTTCCATACCCAGAATATACTTTTCTACACCCAGATCTTTCATTTCAAACTTTGCAAACAACTGAGATTTAAGATCATAAATCATAGTCTTACTATTTCTTATGAAAAACATATCATCCATGTACAAGGTAATAATAAGCACATGATCATTTTCAGATTTGTAATACACACAATGATCATATTTTGATCTCACAAATCCCATAGACAACACAAAAGTGTCAAACTTTTGGTACCACATTCTAGGCAATTGTTTCAAATCATACAGAGAATTCTTTAACTTGCAGATCATACTTTCTTTACCTTTCTCAACGAAGAGCTCGGGCTGGGACATATAAATTTCTTCTTCTAGCTCTCCATGGAGAAATGTTGTTTTCACATCCATCTGTTCAATCTCTAAGTCATACGCAGTTGCAAGTGACAACATAAATCTAATAGATGTTAGCTTAGCTACAGGGAAAACAAATTCTCCATAATCAATTCCCTCTACCTGGGAATACCCCTATGCAACCAACCTCGCTTTATACTTTTTAGCACTACCATCTAGACCAGTGTTTTTCTTAAATACCCATTTATAGCCAACAGGCTTTCTCCCTTTAGACGAAGGTACCAAATCCCAAGTTTCATTCTTTTTCAATGATTCCATTTCTTCATTCATGGCTTCCAACCAAGAATTTGAATCAGACATGTTAATTGCTTCTTTCATAGTCCTAGGCTCATCAGTGCTAGTAAACAAAGCATAGGCACGGTTTGAATCTAATATAGAGAAACCATACCTATTTGGTTCATGTATTTCACATGTAGATATTCTCACTAGCTGAGCTTTTGGTTCTTCTTCTTTAGAGCTCTCAGAGTTGCTAGAGCTCTCCTTAGTTTTAGGTACACCATGTAGTTCCTCTTTTTCTGGAGTTTGAGGAATTTCAACTACATCATTCTTCTTTTCTCTTTGATCTATCTCTAACTGTGGATCAGCTATTGAAGGTTTCAGCTCACGAAATATTACACTTCTGCTATACAAAACCTTCTCAGTATCAGGATTCCAAGGCTTGTATCCTTTCACACCAACACCATAGCCAATGAAGATACATTTAACAACCTTGTTCTTTAATTTAGATCTTTTCTCACTTGGCACATATGCATATGCCTGATAGCCAAAGACATGCATATGTCTTAGAGATGGCTTCTTACCAAACTACGCTTCCAAAGGCGTCTTATCAAAAAGAGCAGAGCAAGGTGAATGATTTACCAGGTAACATGTTGTAGCCACAACCTCAGCCTAGAAATTATGCTCTAGACCAGCACTGCTCAACATACTCCTTGCCCTTTCCATTAGCGTCTTGTTCAACCTTTCAACAACTCCATTCTGTTGTGGAGTATAAGGTATAGTTTTATGCCTTTTAATCCCATGGTCTTTGCAATATCTTTCGAAATCTGCAGAATAAAACTCACCACCATTATCCATCCTCAAACATTTAATTTTCCTTCCATTCTGATTCTCTACCAAGTTTTTAAACTCTTTAAAACTATTGAACACTTCTTATTTACTTTTAAGGAAGTATACAAATTTCCTTCTTGAATAATCATCAATAAAAGAAACATAATATCTAGACTTTGATAACGAAGGAACATTCACTGGACCAAACACATCAGAATGAACATAATCCAGTACACCAGAAGATTTATGAGGACACGAATAAAATGAAACGCGATGTTGCTTTCCATAAATGCAATGTTCACAAAAATCGAACTCAAGATTACAATCAACAAGCCCTTCAATAAGATTTTTATTTTTCAAGGTTTTTAAACCTTTCTTACCTATGTGACCGAGTCTATGATGCCACAACATGGTCTTCTCTGCTGGGAGTTTTACCTCCAAGGAATTTTCATCCAAAGGAGTGTCATTCTTCTTCTCTTCACGAGAAGCTTTGCCTGAATTTACGGAGATGTTGTTACATTGAACAAGATGTGTATCCAACTTGTACAGAGTGCCATTTTGTACACCCTTAGCCAACACCATTGCACCTCTATCCATCTTACATGCTTTACTCGAGAAAGAAACTTCCACACCAGCATCATTAAGCTTACTGACAAAAAGTAAGTTATGAGCCAAACCTGGTATGTGTAGTACATCACCAATCCCTTTGATTCTTTCATCAAGGAATTGTATTTTTACTCTTCCATGACCAACAATCTCTAGTGTTAAATCACTTGCCAGGTACACCTTTCCACCATCATACTTTTCATACTTATTGAACCACTCTCTGTGAGACGTCATGTGGAAAGATGCACTTGAGTCAACCATCCAAACATCATCTAATGCCTGAGTCACCAAGGTTGCAATGAAGGCATCTGCATCACTCTAAGAAGAGTCATTGTCCGAAGAGTTATTATTATTCTTCTTCTCCTTACAATCCTTTCGGATATGACCAGGCTACCCACAGTTCCAACATTTCACCTTGGAATTTTTACCAGGAGACTTTGATTTCCTTTCAGATTTGGATTTAGATGTCTTGTCCTTCTTCTTGCCTTTCTCCTTCGATCTACCCCGAACAGCAAGGGCCGCTTTGGCCATTTCTAAAGACTTCCTTCGCATTTCTTCTGATAGCAGCAAAGCAACTACGTCTTCCATCTTGAAAGTAGTTCTTGTACTTCCAATAGCCATTACCAAATGATCCCAAGTGTCAAGTAACAAACACAACAAAAGCATGCAACGATCCTCCACCTCTATCTTCACACCCACAGATGCCAATTGAGCAACACTCATATTAAATGAGTTCATATGGTCTACGACAGATGCTCCTTCTTCCATCTTCAAGGAGTACATCTTCTTTCTCAGGAATAACTTATTCACTAGAGACTTTCCCTGAAAAATTTCACCAAGCTTCTTCCATAATGAAGCTGAAGACTTCTCCTCATGAACATTCAAGAGTACAGAATCGGCCAGACAAAGTCTTATCAAGCCTCTAGCTTTTCTATCTGCAAGATCCCAATCTTCTTGTTTCATATTTTGTGGCATAGTTCTAGACATGGAAATCCAGAGGTCTCTATCCACCAACAAGTCTTCCGTTTTGAGTTTCCACAACTCAAAATTTCTGCTATTGAATTTTTCAATTTCTACTCTCCTTGAAGTACTCGCCATCTCAAACAGAAAAAGGTTCTCACTTTGCAAGACTCCCACTGAAACAGGATTAGCACAAAAAACCAGCCCTACTAACAAGGATAACACAACTGGCCAAGCTATGATACCACTTGAAAGGAAAAGTAGAGGTGTAGAATAAGCTTTCCTAATGCTAAAACCTCAGAGGAGAAGTGCAAAAACCATCATTTAAAACTTTCTTGCGTTTAAGATGCACAAACACAGTATAACAGGACGAACATAAATAAAACATACACAAAGATAATACCAGATATACATGGGAAAACCCTTACGGGAGAAAAACCAACCACGCCAAGTCAAGTCACTTTGTATTATAGTAAATAGATTACATACAAAGTTACAAACCTCACTCTCTAATCGTTAGCTCACAAAAACAGACTTCAGTTCGAACGCTCACTATTACAATGCTCTTACAACATACAATGAAAATGCACACCTCTATCTTGCACATTTTCTTTCGGTTCAAACTCTCATTCTATCAACCAACCAATCGGGTGTCTTAATTATACACCTTCTCACTGACAAAAAAAAATGACCTCATCTTGTCCAAGTCACCCTACAATCACGCATCAGGTCATCCTGCATTTAATTTAGCTTTCTATAATCGGATCCTGTCACTTGCCGAATCGGGTCTAGCAGTTAATGCTTTCATCGCTTAAAATAATCGGCCAATCAAATGTTGATTTACAACAACGATGTAAAATCAATGAGTTTTATCATGCCACATGTTATAACTTTACTCGTCCATCGCTTTGATCATGAGTCATACCTGCCATCCAAGTACCGAGCTTCTCTTACCGCACTATCACAAGCTAGTTGATCGATCTTCATGGTATTGCAGTGTACCGCACTACTTCCCAGCTCCGTCAAGTCCTTCACGGTTCGATGGTATACACACTGCACCACCGCGACTGAGCGATGAGAACACCGTGGTATGGTGGTAGGCACTCAGCCACCAGTCTTCCACCTTCACTGCGCCACCGCCGAGCATTGCGCAACCCTCTGCAATAGGGAGGTAAGCTTCTCCACCGACCGCCACGACTTACCGCACCACCTCACCATGGCTAAAATTCCATCGCGGTATGGCGGCAAACGTTCTTGCCGACTGTCATAGTATACCGCATCGTTGCGCCTTCTCCGAGCAACCCCCGCGATAGGGAGGTAAGTGTCTCGGCTGATTGCTCAGTCCACCGTGTCACTGCCAGGGAAGGAGAGTGAATCTGTGGTATGGTGGTAACACCACCCAACCACAAACCAAATGAAAGAGGCTCACGGTAAGGCAATAAACCACGCAATTGCACCTCCAAGAGATGCCCCCACCGGTAGAGCGGTAAAGGCTAGAAATGAAGAAAATCTGCCAAGTCTTAAAAAGAGGTTCCAAGCACAAAGTCGAGGCACCTGTTTCCAACATTTTTAGCTTTGGTCAAATCAACTCTACATGTGTTTGGATACAAATGTGTGTAGATTTATCCCTCATGCAATCACATGTTGTAGTAATAGTGCTTTATGCCTATATATACTTTGTGGATCCACCCCACATAGACTATGCCTCATAGGTCACGATTTACATGACACTATTTAAAGAGGTTGGTTGTGCTATGGTTATACACTATGAACAATAAGAATTCAAATAGTGAATGAATGAAATAAAGGGTATCTAATATATTCATTTTAATTGACATTTTATGTTTTAACCCTTTTACTTCAATTTTGTGAGCCCTATGTGACATTTTATTTGTGACACGGTGTCATATTTTTGGGTTAACAATGGATTCGATGTTCTATGTCAATTTTAGACATGGAATTTGTATGAATGACACTCTAAGGGTATGATTTTGCATGTCTTCTAATTGTTTGGATTTAGTAATATTTGATGGTTTCATCCAAAGACACTCCCCTTGTGCAACTTTCTTAGTTTGGGCTTATAATATTTCAACATATTTAAATATGGTTGTGTTTGCAAATCTATGTTTTTTTATTTGAATATATTTTATCTTTTTGTAATCATTAATAGTTATATTTATTTTGAGATTTTATTTGTTTTTTTATTGTCTAGCACCAACGGTTTGTGATTTTATTGGATACTAATGTTGTTTAGATGTGCAATACTAGAAATCACACCCGGGTGTGCAATGGGTACGCTGAGGAGGTGTGGAAGGTCAATTAGGAATTTTTTGGGTCTATTAGATGCAAACTTTGTGTAATACATGAGGTCAATTGGTAGGCCATTTAGCAAATGATTTTTTTTGTGCAAAAAATGTCTCAATGGAGAAGTGATAGCTTCAAATCAACTATGTATCCACTTAGAAGGATCCAAATACAAGTGAAACAAAATCTTTGAGGCTTCCATTCACAAACACCTTTTATCCATCTAATTGTGAATGGAAGACTACTGATATCTCCAATTTAGAATCCAATTTTTTTGGAAAAGTTCTCCAACAAGAATAATCAAATTTGGAATCTCTATTAATAACCATAGAAGATGGAAGACCAAATTTATTAAAATTGAGAGAACACAAACTATAAATTACACCATTACTTTAGAGGTAACATTTAATATATTTTATTTACAAGGATTGCAAACAAATATTGAAATTTGTTTGCATTGGCTTACATTTATTATTTCCTAACATACTAACCATTATTACTATTAATAATAACTATACTAGATGATGTAATATGTCCAACATTTCACCCTTATCACATCACTCTAATTAATGGTGGGAATGATAGTATTGGGCAAGTATAACCACCCAAATAAACACCAAACAAATATGGACATACACACATCTCACTAAGCACCACAAACTAACAAAGACACACTATTTAAATATCAATGGATACCCTAACGATCCATGCCAAATCGTTTGTATAACATGAGAGATCAAATTCCTCCTCTAAGAAAACAAACCCATCCTTCAATGCACAATGAGAGAACATCCCTACTTTGAGAGTACAGATCCATCCATGCATAATGGGAATAAATCTATTCTCAAATTTTCACTCGATACAATTACCTCCATGTCCAAAAAATCATCAAGGACCCATTTGATCCAAAAGAGGACATGATATGAAGATCTAACGCCTCTCAAGCTATGTACCATCTTCAAGTGAGGAGCTAACTTGAGATGGAAATAAGCCTACATCCTCGTTGTCCTCCAACCTCCTTTTTTGTTTGCTTTATTTTCTATTTGCCAAATGTAGCATAAAAGCCTTCAAAAGCATAATTAGCATAATCAAGATTTTCAAGCATTGTGGTGTCAGTTTCAATTGATAATGTGCATCAAATATTACAAATAAATCTCTGAAACATGTGTTATAATGTGTCCAAAATGACATCACTAATGGATCTAGAAGATGCCAAAACCTACAGATTGATTGGGTATATGCTAATACTTGGTTAAACAAATAATTTTAGCATATCTCATTGAGTGTTTACGTATGAATAAAATGAATGATTAAAACAAAGCTTTTGAGATTTTAAGTTGAGATTCCCCCCATCACTAGAGACAACTTAGATACTACCAAGTATAATTGTGTTATACACCATTTTTTTAAGTCTATCTTATTTTTAATGCCATTATTTATTTTCTTGCATGAATATCACTATAGGTAATGGTGCTATAGAAAAAATAAAAATGAAATTCAAACTCCCACACTAACTCATTGGAAAAAGATAATGAAACTTCTTCATGTCCAAATAACACAATATTATTGGTGCTGCTAGTTGAGGCTATAGTGAATTGGTGTTGCAAAAAATGCACGTGGCTAAGTTTTCTTCTAAATTGATGCAAACTTCTAAAACAAGGCAAACAAAATAATTTTAAGATTTATTTATATTATATTATCGTCCACTTTTTTCACAAATCTACAAATCTCTAATGCTATATTAAAATGGTGATCACAAAAATTATAAATTACACCATTATCAAAGAGATAAAATGTAATATACGTTATTTATGGGGATTACAAAAGAGAAATATTACAATTTTCTTGCAGGGCGGGTGCATGGAAATGGGTAGCAATTCCATGGACACCCACTAAAAAAATATTTGGAAAACCATAACGCGCTCGCGTTATGGCTCGTTATGCCGAGCCTGAGGCTCAACAACTACAAACCAATAACGTGAGCGCGTTATAACATGCTCGCATTATTGATTGTTAAAAGCAAAAAAAGAAATGCAAATCTCTCATTAGGATTTCAACTAGTTTTTTTTTGCAGCCGCGGCCAAAACCACCACAATTTCGCGCTCACGTTCTAGGAAGAGAATTTCAACAAATTTCTTCACCAACAATCCCTATTTCTCCGCAACAATGGTGCCACAACGACGAGGAGCTGTGAGAGGTAAGTATTCTATGGTTTTTGTTTTGAATTAGTTAGTTTTAGGTTGAATTTGATATATATTTGTTTGAATTTTTAGGAGATGCAAATCAATGTGCAAATCCTAAATAGTAAGACCAACCAAATCCTCAAGATCAAAATCAACCACAACATCAACCTCCTCCACCAATGACTCAACCCCCTCCTGGCACTCAACAAAATTTAATGAGTGAAATTGAGAACAACAAAAATAGAATTGAGGATTTGATTAGTAGGTTGAGTGATCCAAACGGTTCAACTGCAGAAAGAATGACCCTAGCAAATTCATTAAAAGATATGTTAAAAAATGTAGATTCAATTAGCAAACAAATAACTGGATGGCAAGATAGGAGGCAGGCGGCTAGGGATTATTATGCCAATAAACTATCATACAAGGATGTGAAGGATTTAAAAATTATAAAAGTTGATTTGTGCTCATTATTCACCGACCCATGCATAAATCAAAATCGTACCCTCAATGCGAAGAAGTTTCCTATTCATTGGTTCCACCACCAACAGATTAGGGACAAGTTTTATTATAGGTGGTACATGGTCTTCGATTACCCACCGTGCAACAATTGCGAGGTCCCACAATATTTCCTTAGGAAACTATAAAGTGAGTTCATATTGAACAAAATCCCAAATTATTTTGATATGAGGGATTTCTAGGGGAGAGGTGGGGGGTCAACTCAGGATAGACCTGGTGCACAGCCGGATCCTACGTGGCAAGGTAGACGAGCTCTCACTAGGCCACCTCGTGAGCACGTTGTTATGTCTTCTATCATGAAGGAAAGTGCTAACGTAGAGACATTGCAGGCAATCAAAACTTTGACCTAGAGTGTCATCCATCATACTAGTCCTATTCTACAACGTCATCTAGGGGAGTCTTCGAGTGGTGGCCTTCGAACACATGTGTGTCAATCTTGCGGGGCTACTTGTTCATATGACCCCACCGACACTCAGGAGACTGGTACACAGGATCCGTCTACAGCTATGGAGATGGAGAGGGCAGCTGACATTTTGCATGAGGCATATGGCATTGATAGTTAGGTAAAAGTTAGTGCATGTGTTCATTGAATTTAATTTATTAAATTTTGATTTTGAAATGCAAGATTAACTTTAAATAAATTATGATTTTAATAAAATTGCAGGGTCACAATGTTGAGACTGGATACACCGGCCCCCCACCAACCTATTTCTGTAGTACACCTATCGCTAGGGTATGTAACTAGTAAACAATTATAAATTTATTGCATGTTAATAGCATTGTTTTACGAATGGTAATTAAATATGCAATTGTGGATGTTGAACAGACTAATATTGGAGGTTTTGTTGGAACACTTCCCAGTGGCAGTGGATTTACTCAAACCTTCATGCAGGTAATAGAATAAAGAGCTTAACAAATGAATCAAGTACTTAATATATTTGTGTAGTTTATATGCACATCGTTGATTACATTGAATATTTTGTTGTTTTATTTTCAGTTGTTGCGAGACGATACACCTTCGAATGTGACAAGGGCAATGGATATTGGTGTGACATCTGCTATACAATCCTCAATGGCTCTGAAAGAAGAGGTATGAGGCAAATTAGTAAATTTACATTTACATTTGTTGTTATAGATGTTAGTTAGTGAAAAATCAAACCATTATCGATTCACGTAGTTTAATTCTATTTGTATGGTTTATACAGGGCTTGAGCACGCCTGAGCATGGGCATGAGAATATTTCCCTCATGGAGAGAGATCGTGAGATGGCTGTAAGTGATTATTTTGTCAAATATATCATTTTTTATAATGTAATTTCTATATATTCGTGTCTTTACTTCTTATTGTAACAGTTAAAACTTCACCATGAACTAAACCCTAGGAGGAGTAGCAGGAGCACTCCACGAGTGCAACAAAAATGAGTGACAGACCTATTGCCATCCGAGCGAAAAGGAAAGGGAAAGATTTTATTTCCAGGGCATGGAGAGCAATGACTTTTGATTCCAGAGTCCTTTGTTGTATGCCTACATGGCAGTTTTGTACATATTTTTTATTGGACATATTTGACATTGTATGCCTATATGACATTCTCGTAAGCCTATATGGCTATTTTGTACATATATTTCATACTTATATTGACATATATTAATGTATGCCTACATGGCTATTTGGTTAATACAAATATCTTTTATCGATGTCTATCCATATTTGCATTCTAAATTGATGGTTCAATAGTTATGAGTTACGTGTATTCAAGGTAATTTCTATGTTAATACAAATATCTTTTATCGATGCTTATACTTATGTGATTGATGTATGTTTGTGTATGGGATCATAGTAATTTCTATTTGATGATGCTATTGTGTCTTTAAGGTTTATTTATTAAAGGGTGTATGAAACAAGTTTTAAATCCTTAAAAATCTTTGAATTTCTTAGGTTTTTCTATTTGTCGAGTCTAGGCTCCGAGCCCGAGTCCAAGTCAAAAATTGGCTTGTCAAGTCTGAGGCGAGTCCAAGTCTTGTAACACTAGTGTGAACACATCGATCAATAATGTATATGCCGATAAAGAGAGAACCCATCCTTGTTTCCAAACAAACCATGGTATAGATATGGGCGGTCGAGATAAAAAATCACTCTTCTGGATAGTTCGAACCATAATCTTTCATGGCTGCAAACACGCCTTCATTATGTGTGTTCTTGATCCTACTGAAGAAATGGTGGAACATGTTGTAGATCAAATATTAAAACCCTAAGTCCACAAGAAGGTTACTTGTCCCAATTTCCGCAAATGTCTTTAAGATGTTCATCCTTCTTGAGTAATGCCAACCACTATCATTGATTGCCATGCTTCTAATGGAAAGTCAATTTTTTGCAATACCCAAAGGCTAGCAAGTTCATTCGCTCTAATACCATTGTAATGACTCGAGCTCTGGATCAATAGATTTTTGATTTATTTCTTATTGGATTGACAAAGGTTGTCATCCAATATTATTAAGATAGATAACGGAGTCCCCAAATTATAGATGAAATAAATTTTGAATATGAAATCTAATTCAAATATTAATTTGATAATGGAAATTTGATAAATAAATATAATAGTTGTTTCTAATTAATCAATTAAAATCATGTGCTAGCTTTGAATATAAATCTGCCTATCATTGATATACAGGCCTTGAGAATTGGGATGCCTTTCCTGATCGATACTTTGTACTCATACATCTAACTTTGAGTCCTTTCCGGATTATATGCTTGAAACGTATACTCCCATATTATAAATTTTTTCTCATCTAGACCAAGTAATTCAATAATAAAAATAAGTCCGCAAATTGATTACCTTGATCTTCCCTTCTTATTCTCTTTTATACTCGAAAACTACACAATTGAATCTTGATAGAAATATCACAATTTGACACATCGTAGAAAATACCTCCTACTTATCAATTGATGAGCTAAAGGGGCTCTATAATGAATGTTTCATAAGGCACAACACTTGCTGAAGGTTTTGCAAATGCGGTTGCAAGCTAAGTGGGCTTAACCTTGGGGAAAAAACTTCATGGTTAAGCGCTTGAGCTGGAGTAGTACTAGGATGGGTGACCTCCTGGGAAGGCCTAGTGCCTCACCTCTATGAGCATCACCTACATGCAATGAGTGCTAAGTGGGCCATTCATTATCATGAGAGATGGTTTCTTGTGAACTCAACCCTCTTTCAATCCATGTCAGCCTTGTACAGGAAGCTGGAGGTTGTACCAAATACGGGATCAACAAGTTTGTATAAAAAATCTAAAAAACAGAGAACAGTGTGAATAATTCTTATCTTCTCCAAAATTTCATCAACAACCTCCATTCGAGCCTCTCAAGGCTTTACATAGTGTTTTACACCCTTGTCTAACTGATCCAGACCCTCAACTAACTAAAAACCAACTTTCAAAACAAGTAACCATTGCATTTCAAATTTGTTGCTTTAAGCAACTTACAAATTTGCAACTTTAGACTCCTCCAACCTAAGGGATCGATTAGGTGGAACATAGCTCGGAGAGATTCCACGTGTTTCGATGTGAAAGAGGACCATGCCTAGCGTAAACATACCTATTTGGACATGTTGGAACAGTCTGTTTGGTCACACAAGTTGCAGAATGAAAGTTGCACCACTTTGCAACTTTGCACTGCTTGCATTTGATGTTTTTTCCATCAAGTGAAAATACGCCACCACAGAAAAACCACTCCGAGATAGCCAAAACCGAAAGAGGTTTTTGTAGAGGGGCTCAACCCGATCCTATAGGATTAGACGAGAAGTTTCTAAGCATCACAGTATTTGAATAATAGCATGTTGAATTTTGTAGCCATTTTGCAAGTTGGACCCTTAAGGGATTCATCCGGTGGAACGTAGCTCAGAGCGATTCCACATGTTTTGGTGTGAAACAAGACCATTCCTAGCATAAACATACCTATTTGGATGCGTTGTTACAATTAGTTTGGTCATACGAGTTGCAGAGCAAAAGTTGCACCACTTTGCAACTTTGCACAGCTTGAATTTGACACTTTTTCCATCAAGTGAAAATCTGTTGCCACGAGAAAACCACTCCAAGATAGCCAAAACCAAGAGAGGTTTTTCTAGAGGGGCCCAACATCTTCCTATAGGATTAGACAAGAAGTTTCTAAGTGTAACAGTATCCAACTAATAGCATGCTGAAGTTTGCAGCCATTTTGCACTTTGGACCCTTCAGGGATCGATCCGGTGGAACATAGCTCAGAGCGATTCCACGTGTTTCGGTGTGAAAGAGGGCCATGCCTAGCGTAAAAATACCTACTCGGACATGTTGGAATAGTCTGCTTGGTCACACAAGTTGCATAACGAAAGTTGCACCACTTTGCAACTTTGCACTGCTTGCATTTGATGCTTTTTCCCTCAAGTGAAAATCCGCCTCCACGAGAAAAACCAATCCAAGATAGCCAAAACCGAGAGAGGTTTTTGTAGAGGGGCTCAACGTGATCCTGTAGGATCAGATGAGAATTTTCTAAGCATCACGTTATCCAAGTAATAGCATGCTAAAGTTTGCAGCCATTTTGCACTTTGGACCCTTCGGGGATCAATCCGGTGGAACGTAGCTCAGAGTGATTCCACGTGTTTGGGTATGAAACAAGAACATGCATAGCATAAACATACCTATTCAGATGTTTTAGAACAATTAGTTTGGTCATACGAGTTGCAGAGCGAAAGTTGCACCACTTTGCAACTTTGCACAACTTGAATTTGACACTTTTTCCATCAAGTGAAAATTCGCCGCCATGAGAAAACCACTCCAAGATAGCCAAAACCGAGAGAGGTTTTTCTAGAGGGGCCCAAAGCCTTCCTTTAGGATCAAATGAGAAGTTTCTAAGTGTAACGATATCCAAGTAATAGCATGCTGGAGTTTGCAGCCATTTTGCACTCTGGGCCCTTCAGGGATCGATCCGGTGGAACATAGCTCAGAGCGATTCCACGTGTTTCTGTGTGAAAGAGGAACATGCCTAGCATAAACATACCTATTTGGATGTGTTGGAACAATTTTCTTGGTCACACAAGTTGCAAAACGAAAGTTGCACCACTTTGCAACTTTGCACTGCTTGAATTTGATGTTTTTTCCATCAAGTGAAAATCCGCCGCCACGAGAAAAACCACTCCAAGATAGCCAAAACTGAGGGATTTTTTTGTAGAGGGGCTCAACACGATCCTATAGGATCAGACAAGAATTTTCTAAGCATCACAGTATCCGAGTAATAACATGTTGAATTTTGCAGCCATTTTGCACTTTGGACCCTTAAGGGATCGATCCGATGGAACGTAGCTTGGAGCGATTCCACGTGTTTCAGTACAAAACAATACCATGCCTAGCATAAAAATACCTATTCGGATGCATTGGAATAGTCCGCTTGGTCACACAAGTTGCAGAACGAAAGTTGTACCACTTTGCAACTTTGCATTGCTTGCATTTGATGCTTGTTCCATCAAGTGAAAATCCGCCACCATAGGAAAACCACTCCAAGATAGCCAAAACCGAGAGAGGTTTTTGTACAGGGGCTGAATGAAATCCTATAGGATTAGACGAGAATTTTCTAAGCATCACGGTATCCGAGTAATAGCATGCTGAAGTTTGCAGCCATTTTGCACTTTGGACCCTTAAGGGATCAATCCGGTGGAACGTAGCTCAGAGCAATTCCACGTGTTTTGGTGTGAAAAAAGACCATGCCTAGCATAAACATACCTATTCGGACACGTAGGAATAGTTAGTTTGGTCATACGAGTTGCAGAGCGAAAGTTACACCACTTTGCAACTTTGCACAGCTTGAATTTGACACTTTTTCTATCAAGTGAAAATTCGCCGCCACGAGAAAACCACTATGAGATAGCCAAAACCGAGAGAGGTTTTTCTAGAGGGGTCCAATGGGATCCTATAGGATCAGATGAAAAGTTTCTAAGTGTCACGGTATCCAAGTAATAGCATACTGAAGTTTGCAGCCATTTTGCACTTTGGACCCTTAAGGGATCGATCTAGTGGAACATAGTTCAGAGCGATTCTACGTGTTTCGGTGCAAAAGAGGACCATGCCTAGAATAAACATACCTATTCAAACGTGTTGGAACAGTCCACTTGGTCACACAAGTTGCAGAAAAAAAGTTGCAAATTGTTTACATGACCTTTTTCACATTGTTTACATTTCAAAATTCAAAGTTTACAAATTTTCCTATTCAAGGCATTTACAGAACAAGGTGCTACTACACCAAACATGAACTCAAACCTTACAATATTTGAGTATATCTCATTATGTAATTAAATCTTATAACAATGCCTCAGGCACTTCGTTCTCACAAATCTTTTACAATGTCACTCATACATTTGAGATTCTCTTTAAATGTCTACATCATAGGTGCTCATTATGAGGTTAACTAAAAATGAGTAACTTGAGATTCACTCGCTAAGATTCGCACACTCTTTTATAATGGCTTGAAATCAAAATTGAGATTTGTCAAGATCATCAAAATAAGGATTTTGCATTGCTTTTTTGGCTGAGATTCTCTTTGATGGCTCTTAAATCAACATTTTTTGCAACGAAAGATCAATCAATTTCTAGTAGTTTACTTACAAAATACACAAAGTAAAAGAGAAAAAGAAAGAGCACCCAAAATGCAAATGAAATAAAAATAGATGGAAGGAACTTACAGATGTTGCATGCAGGCATCAAAATAAGGATGTTGCATTGCTTTTTTGGCTGACATTCTCTTAGATGGCTCATATATCTACATTTTTTGCAAGGGGACACCAATCACTATAAAAGAAGATGATAGCATTGGCATAAAACAAATTAATGTGCATACAAGTATAAATTAATAAGAACCAATGTGCATATACTAACAAATTAATCCAATGAACCATTCGAGTCTACTCTACTCTTTATTGTGTCAAGTATTGCCTCATGGTCAGACTCACAGACCTTCCATAATGTCTTGTTCAAAGGTCTACCCCCATATTTGGTCAAATGAACATTGGATGCCACGACAAGGTTCGAGTAATGAAGAATCTTACTATGCATGTCAAAGTCCTAAAATAGCCATTTTTTAACACTTGAATGTGGGTACCTTCTAAGCCATGTTCCAGTAACCACAACTGAGCCTGTAGGGTATTCGATGTTTTCTCCATCTATAACTAGTGCCTCCAATTTTTTATTGGTCTCAACACAACAACACAAGTAATAGTTTGTTCCCTCTTCATTGTCTTCATCTACAATAACTGCATAAACATGCCCTGCATTGATATGTGCAAAAAACCTCTTGAAATTTTTCATTACGAATACAGTACAAAGTAAAATAACGATATGGAATTTCAACAACTAAGAAAGTAGATATATCACCTCGTTGAACTAGATCTGATACGTGGTCAAAGTTGACATATGATTCCATCTATGTCAATTCCAATGCTGTCGGAGGGTGATACGTGTGAAGTGGGCTAAGACAACTTGTGAACCATTTGTCAACCCACTCCCCTGACTCACAATCATTCCAGGCTTGCATTGTACATGAAGA
Source organism: Sequoiadendron giganteum (assembly GCA_007115665.2). Taxonomy (NCBI): domain Eukaryota; kingdom Viridiplantae; phylum Streptophyta; class Pinopsida; order Cupressales; family Cupressaceae; genus Sequoiadendron; species Sequoiadendron giganteum. Next base: position 603,178,903 of record CM021106.1, on the reverse strand, counting down.
ACAAAAGCATGCCATATTTCGTGTATTGATACTCCATGAACCAGCATTTGAGCTAAGGAAAGAGTGTACCTCACTCGATCCTGCTAGTGTACAACAGTCTTCATATGGTGCAATGTTAGTATCATCCATCAACCAAAAAAATCTACGAACTGAAGATGTACCTTCATTACCTAGACCCATCAAAGGATTACACCACTCGACGATTGATTTTGCATCTGTCAACTTTGCACTGTCTTTATACTTTAACTCTTCTCGTGCTAATGCTCTTTTCACGCATGCTCCTACACTATCATGCTCCCCCTTTCCATGTCCGGCCTCACAAAAGTTCCACATATGTTGAACACCTGTAGTGACATGCATCCTGGACAACCAGTAGAACATGCATGAGTTCTTGAACTGTGCTGCACAGTTATCAAACCATATTATATGTTGATCGTATTTTATGCCCCTCTGAGCCAAACCACTGTAGAACATCTAGAAGCAACCTTGCACGAACTCTGGAGAATGTATGCGATCATCACTAATGTAAAAGTGGTACTCCCTCAATACCTTCCTTTGCTCATTTGTACTATCGGATGCATGAATGAATGCTATGTGCACAAATATTGAAACTTGTGTGGAGTTGTAATACTGTGATTGCACCTCATGTTGTGGATGTAGAGTGTAGTTCTCTGCAAATTCAACCATGGATACTATGCTTCCAACTGGAAAGGTTTCCTTGCATAGCTTGAACTGCGTGTCCAACCATCGGGCTCTTCATGTTGTAAGAGGGTCATTAAAGACATTTTTCATGTATCGGTTATATGAGCTTTCAAAGGTGGTTGTTTGTTAGTTATAGGCATTGGGGGGAGTTTTTTTTCATTGCAAAAGGTTTAAACAACCTCCATTGGCTCGAAGGGAGGATTTTTGTTCATTTTGAAATCCATTTTTTTGATTAAAAAAATGTTGTTTTCCATAAATTCATTGGTTTTTTTGCACTTTCCTGCACTTGTACGGATCTATACAACCTCCCCTTGATAGAAAACTAATATAATATTGTAGGCACATGTCTTAACTCTCTAATGCATCAGTTCTGAGGGCTTAACAATACGTTTGAAGGGGGCAATTGATAATTTTTTGAAACTGCTCATTTCAAGCCAATCAAAGGTTTGAGTAGGATTTAATTATGAAATGACCATCCCACCTACTGTTATGACTTGTTTCTTAGTGGGATGGCATGTACATTTTTAGATTAGGGTATTTTATTGTTGAACATTCCTTGGAATGAAACTAATGACAATAGGATGGGGTTCTTAGGCTGAAACAAGCACTTTTCCATGAGAATTTGAGGAACTCAAGAGTGATGTTGAAAAAGTGTTGAAGGAGTGGTCTATGTATTGAAATTTTGACCTTGTGCAGGGTATTTTGAAGATGTTTGATGCTTTGGAATGGTCTGGGAAGGCTCGGGTATAGGAGTTTCTATAAACCCTCCCTCTTTGCATTGAAAAATGGGAGTTTTTGTATTGGAAGCCTAGTTGAGCAGGTAAGGTCCTAAGACCTAGAAAATATCTTGTTTTGAGACCTAATTAAATACTTTTTTTGGGTTTGGAAGTCTGGTGTGAGGATCTAAGGCTAGTTCCTTTGTAAAATTGGCCTACTTGGAGGCCTAAAATAGTGAAAAGGTCAATTTTCTTAAAGTTGTCCCAAAGGAGTCATGTGATGGGTTAAGGTATGTCTTGCAACTCTATAATGGGTGCTAGAATCATTCTTTTATTTTCTTGGTGTTTTGGAAAGTTTTGGAGTTAAGGTCCCAAAACTAGTTTTGCACAGTAACTAGATTCCAAGGGTGAAATGTTGGAAATAGGGTTTATGTTTGTTGTCCAACTTGGAGGAGTGTTTGGATTGGTCCATTAGGCCTTTTTAATCTTGTTATAAGCCTCTTGAAGGAAATTTGACATCTTCAATGGTTTTGAGTCCTCTAACTCTGCATCAAAAATGAGTATCACAGTCTGAAGTGTGTGCATGGTTTGGGAGATACACGTGATAGTTTGCAGATGTTTGGCTACTAGTAATGTGGATAGTGAACAAAGGAACTAATTTTGTGTGTAAGGGCATACTTCTGAAAGGTTTCATTTTTTTTATACTAAATCAAACAAATATTTATTAAGCAAATAATGGTTTGGTTGTGCCTTAAGAATTATAGTTTGTGTTTGTAAACAATGGTGCCATTATGGAAGATTTAAGACAACTTGTGAATGACATAATCATTGGTTGATGTTTTGAGGAACCTAGTTGATTGTAATCAGTTATTTTCAATATTTTCAAGGTGTTTTGAAGGTCCTTAAAAGGAATTGGGAACTCTTAATGCTAATTTGAGTATACGAATCAAATGTTTTGTGAAGGGAAATGTAGTTGAATAAGTGTGTCAAGAAAGGTGTTGATTTCTTCCTTTGTACTGCATCAGTTTGTGCAGAGGTATTGGAAGGTGTTTGGACCCTTCGGAGGAATGGGAGAGGTTTGGATTTTTATTAAAGGACGGATTTAGGTGAATGGTTCTGAGTTTCTAATCAGCTTTATGCTATGCTACAATCAATTTTATGATGGTTAATCTATTTTTTTGAGTTTGACAAAGAGTTGAAACCAAGTTCTAATTTTTTGATGAAAAGATGATTGAGTTTGTTTTTTGATCTTCTTCAATTTAATTTAGGGTCAGAAGTACCCTTGATGATTTGTGGATCCTGGTAGATGTTATGCATCAAGTGTAAAATAGTAATTGGTAAGTGTATATAATTGTGTATATAATGGTAATTTAAAATGTGCATTGACAACCTAATGTTATAATGACAAACAAAAATGAAAGCAAGCCATAATAGAATGAAAGAAAATTTGTAAATACTTCACATACCTAAAAAACCAGACTTTCAAATGGAGGAGTTCAACCCAATTAGCTTCTTATTTCTTCAAACTCCACAATAATTTGACTTGTTCAAAAGCTTGTTCCCCTCCAAACTTCAATTGTATATCAGTTTTCAATGGAATTAAAACTTCAATTGATATTATATGTCTTTCAACATGGAAACTCTACTATTTCATGCAAAGGTGGTAGAAAGATCATGGAAAAGGTGATGGAATGTGAAAAACATGCTTGCACACTTCACAACATCATCAAAAATCCACTTTTTGTCGAAGCACGCACAGAACCAGGGGAATATGTAGACTGTGGGCCTTGAAATCATGGGTATATAGAGTTTTTTACCATTTTAGTGGAGTACAACACACGCTCGTGTTATAACATGAGCGTATTATGTGAAATATGGTTTTCTTAGTATATTTCTTTTCTCCCTCTATCCTAATTCTATAGTTGTCCCCTGCACCCTTATAGTAGAGGAGATAGAGGTGAGTGTGTGTGTGTGTGAGAGAGAGAGAGAGAGGGAGAGGGAGAGGCAGAGGCAGAGGGTTAGAAATAGAAAGTGGGAGACATGGAGATAGATAGGGAGGAAGAGAGGGGGAGAGTGGGAGAAAGAGAGAGTGGGAGATAAAAAGGGAGAGAGGGAGGGAGTGGGAGTGGGAGTGGGAGAGAAAGATGGAGAGGGAGGGAGAGGGAGG